>CABFWB010006988.1:0-15782 GCA_902151455.1 Timema bartmani
GTTGGTAACCTAAAACCTAAACATATGATTTTTGAACTGTCATCCAGGTAAAGACCTATCGTGAATGAATTATAGTAACTTTTTAACTATAGTCAAATTTTCTAGAAAGGCTACTAGATCTACTCTTATGTCAAGTCATGTGATAATCATTTGTTACTTTTGATTGACATCTATCACTACTGATAAAATAACAATACAACGTGCTTCGTTGGCCACATAGTTTAAGGTGTCATTCTCAAAGTAGTCCAGACTGTAGATGAAGGGGAGATCAAGGTTTTAATATCGATCAGGTTTACTAAGGGTAGTTTTTCCCAAATAGTTTTCCACTCTACTTCTGTGCAAATGTGAGCACACCTCAAAATATAACTTTCCTTATCTATAAAACCACTATCGTAATTTGTACATAAGTGTATAACTCAAATAGGTAATAAAACGGGATGCAAGATTAAACCTTCTTACCATGGATTTATTAAAGCTTCTTCTAAAACATAAAATTTTAAAGTTGTATTTAATCTGGCTTTCTCGATTTCTGTTTCAGATAATGTGAACCTAAATATTGACGGTGTTTTATACCTCAGGATCGTCAACCCATATCATGCAAGCTACGGGGTCGAAGATCCAGAATTTGCAATCACCCAATTAGCACAGACCACAATGAGGTATGTCACCTAATAATAATCATCAGCAACTGTTTTCACACTTTGGTCGAGTCAGTTTAGTAAAATAACTCCATCTTCCTCTTTCCTTCCACCATTCCTCCCATCTCATTCACACATGATGCTATCTGCTCCTCCCATCATTTTTTGGGTCTCTCTTACGGTATTTTTTTTACATACGTCATCATTCTCCTGGGGAGTATTTCCTTTTCCATTCTCATTACATGACCTTACCATCTCAGTCTTGCTATGTTACCTATGTTACTTGTGACCAAGGCACTAACATTCAAAGCCTTGTTATATATTGGAGTGGCCACACTTTTTGATCATTGATTAATGACAGCGTTCACAATCATTGCCTTGTTATATGTTAAAGTGGCCTTACCTTTTACTGTGATACCAAGGACAAGGTTAACGTTCACAATCTAGTTAAAGTTTAACGTTGCGTGTGAGTGCATTATGCATATATATGCATTATATAATGTCCGGCCGTTTACCAAATGAATTTTGTGTTCAAAAAGGATCACCAAAAATCACTAATTTTTGGTTTCTCCAACTCACTCGACGCACTGAATAATCTCCTCCACGCACCATTTATATTACACACATACATTTTGAGAACACTAAATATATCTTAGTAAATAATATGAAAGTTTGAAAACCGTTTCTAGTCCGGCACCTTAGCACTTTCGGTAACATGTTTGCCTACTGAGCTAAGGGTACCAGATTCATTTTTCGGAATGGCCGAAAGATTCAAACTTGGTGAAATGTGGCTTTCATCTTTCACAATAATGAATTAACAGCCGAGGGTTAGTTGTTGTGTCCAAGGTTTAAATTAGCTTAGTGGTCAATAAAATTAATGGTGCGCCTATATAATCAGGAGGCTCAGAAAGTGCATGTTAAAAATATCTAAAAAATAATTGTGCATAAGAATGCACCACAGCCTAGAATTATGTGTGACATAACTTGAGAATCTTTTTGTTGTTGTTGCAACATTTGTGATAATTCATGTGAAATAATGTTTAAAAATTGTAATTTCAGATCTGAATTAGGTAAAATTTCTTTAGATAAGGTATTCCGAGAAAGAGAAAACCTCAATGTGAATATTGTTGAATCGATAAATAAAGCGAGCGAAGCTTGGGGCATCACCTGTCTCCGATATGAAATTCGTAAGTGTGTACAATTTGGGTAAATTTGATAACTTAGTAGTTATTTGCAACTGTTATAATAGATTTAAACCTCATTTCCATTTGAGATTGTTAAACAGACCTTGCAATATCTATGGAGTTATTTTGAATAAATGACCAAGTAAAGATAATTATCTTATTTAAATAACTTATTCCTATATTAATTTATTTGTGTGTTAGGTATATTAGGTATATGAAAGTTGAATATGATCATTAGAAACTATGATGCAGAATTATTTTAAGTTATATGATATTTTATTATTTATATATTTTCATTTGCAAAATTGTGCCTACATCAATTATAATTGTCGCGTTTCTATGCAGGGGATATCAAACTACCAACTCGGGTGCAGGAGGCGATGCAGATGCAAGTAGAAGCTGAGCGTAAAAAAAGAGCTGCCATCTTAGAATCGGAAGGAGTTAGAGAAGCTGATATCAACGTCGCGGAAGGAAAACGGCAATCCAGAATTCTGGCATCTGGTGAGCGGTGAAAAATTAAACTAAATGTATCTATTGAAGCAATATTTTATTTATTTTGGCTAAAAAGTAATATTGATCTAAAAAGTGCAAAAATATTTTCCCTAACTTTATTTCCTTTTATCATACCTTAAATTTAAATATCCACCCAGCATCTGTCTTCGTTATTATGAAGTCAAAAGATATATATCAGCTGAATTCACCAATTAATTAAAATGTATGTTTTGGAAACTTGAACTTTTTCATATTTTGAAATATTTTCACGGTATTAGTTTGCAATGTTCACTCTTTCTTAAAATAGTATTTGAAAACAGTGTAGAGACACTATAAAGTAATCTAATATAAGTGATAAGGAAACCAACCTGGAAGGATAGTTAGGTTATCCATTATACCTTGATAAAAGCAAACATTTTATTTCTTCATTTATTCATGCTTCCATCTTACCATCACTGGCTTATTCTTACCTACACATTATTTTTAATTTTACGTTTAACATCAGAAGAATAAAGAGATAGAAAAAATAATTGGCAGCTATATTTTTAAAAGTTTGAGAATTACAGTAGCTATTTGTTTCAATAGTTGAATGCTCTAAGGCATTGGTCGGCAATGGGTGGCCCACGGGTCAAATTTGGCCCACAAACCTCTTCCTTTTGGAACACAGGAACAGAAAAAGGGACTGTCTATGTCAGAAGCCTAAAGTATCTACCGAACGAATAAATTTACCAAATCATTAAAAAGCAGACACATTCAGACTCAGTGTAGTCTCAAGCAATTTCACACAGACCAGAAATGGATTGTATTTTGCCTGGCAGGAGACTACATTTGTTTATATGTAAAAAATAAAAAACCAGCACTTAATATACAAGTAGCGATACTAGTGGGAAAGTCCGCAAATATATTATATTTAAAATCAATCACATCACATAAATATTAATTTACGCGAACATAGTTTAAAATGTTGGCGAATTTAAATATTCACGACTGAAGGAAATAATATGTCAAAATACAGCTCCTTGTGAATATGGGTAAAAAGGTAGAAATCGAGCCTCACAAATTGTTTGTAATAGGGGTAACATACACATTTTTTTAATATGGTCATATGGCCCACATACAAAATTAATTGCCGAATGCAATGCACCCTCGTGTTAGACTGGCCTTTTTATGAGGAGAGATCCCAATCGAGTGTATTGAGAGTGGTTTTCTTAAATGGTTTTCCACTCTCCTCCCACACAAATGTGGGTGCACTTCCTTTCGATTAAGCCTTCCTAATCCCTACCCATTAGTATTATTAATACATAGGTGTATAACCCGAATGGGTAGTAAGATGCGGTGTTATAAAAAGTTATATCTAAATCTATTACTGTTAAATACAAATCTCTGGGATTCATAAGCAATTGGTAAAAGGAATTATATATACTTATATAAATTTGTAAAAAAGTACAAAATTGTATTAATATACTTAATTTGAATGAAAAGGATTCTCTTCGTTATCTATGACATAATAAACATGACAAACAAAAGCACATTTGTCAGTGCCACCAACTCTTAAACATTATTCTAAATTAACTTTTAAATATTTTCTCTTTGATTAAAAGTTTATATTTTAAAAGATTTTAAGATTCATCTTTGGATTCAAGATTCGAAAGAAAATTTTTAAGATTCGAATTCGAGAAATATAGGATTCAAATCATCTCTTATTGTCACCAAACCATTATCAAAAATTAATTTTATTACTCTTAAACAAAACAAAGTTTTATTTATTAATGATTTTTAATAAATTGAATTTGAGTTTCGAAATAAAATATTATTTTTCAATTTGAAAAAACTCAGATTCTATCCAGCTTTAGATAACATACCTGTTAATCTACAAGTTTACAAACTCGCTCGAGTTCAGTTTAAGGTAATGTTTGTGTGACTCCTTCTAGAGGCTGAGAAACAAGAGCAGATCAACAAAGCCAGTGGAGAAGCTCAGGCCATGTTGGCAGTCGCAGATGCTCGAGCTCAAGGATTACAGCTTGTTGCAAAGTCTCTAATTTCGCAGGTAATATATGTCTTAGTTTCCTAAACAGTAAAATATTGGTGGACCAAATCTTTTTTTTTATGTTCCCCCAACCTGACAATATGTGGGGCTCAATTTTCCCAGAATTTATTCTCTCACAATCTACCCAGGGCCAATGATTTCAAAACTTGCGAGAAAACTTGTTAGTGAACAAACTCGCAGGTCATAATCTCGTAAACCGCAGATTGTACCAAAAGAGAGCTAATTTTGTAATTTGGCTCTGTTGTTCGAGTTGGTGTTTCGCTAGAGATGCAGTTTTCAATCCGACAATACTTGAAAACCGAGGACATTCCAAAGGATTGAGCCGATGGGATATAAACCTACCATTGTACATAATACATAAATGATAGTAAACACTATTATTGTATTGATTGCTCCGTGTAAAACTATTTCGTTGGCTTTATTAGGAAACCAGCTTTAGTTTATATGCTACATAGTTTATTATCTCAGGGTTTGCACAGATTATATGTTTCATTTAAATATATTCTTTCAATAGTTACATAAGCTCAATTGGTAGCATGTTTGTCTGTAATTTTGGAGGCTGGGAAATATATCCCAGCCCGATTATAATATTTTAATTTTGTCTGAGTCAAAAAAATCACTTGTGACTTCGAATTTAGTACAGCCCTATTTTATTTTCGCAGCTATGTTTAAAACCTAAAGGTGTTGAGTATACCAATAATTAGCTTTCTTAGTTTTATTTTTAAACATGCATTTTTTTAAATGTCATTAAACACATTAATTTGGTTTATAATAATTTATAATAATTGGGTAGTTTACATCATTGACAAGCTAAGTACGTTTGTTTTATGTTGTTTACTAATGAACTCAACAAAATATGTACACTAACTTACTTGTGTTCTGATATATAGTGTTTATTGTGTCACACAGCGACATGTGGGTAAACTAGCCAGTCACCTGACAATATAACTTTGCCAGGCCAAGCTTTCTCCGTTGAACTCATGACATGAGTTAAAGCACCATCTCTACAGGATGTCAAAATTCCAAGTCTCGCAGAGAATACAATATGTCCGGCCTACCAAGTTTCTGAATAAATGTTTGGTTTTACCAATTTTAGTTTTACAATTCTAATTTACAAACTATCCTAAATTGTTGTTATCTGAAATCAGGTCCGCCCTTGTTTATTTCGGATGACCGAGGTTCTTTTGTTTTCAAAGGGACTGAATAAAAATAATACATTTAACTAAGCTATGTCAAACTTGATTCCTCGATTATTACTGATATCGTAAGAATTGAAATTCAATCTTATTGTTACGATTTTTGTACCTTTATTATTAGATTTTAAATATGATGAGCTAATTATAAATATCCATGCTATTAAATTTGTTAATTATGGTTCTAGCAGTATTTAAATGTCATATTCTTTATATTGAAAAATGATACCTGAATACAGGATTTAACTTGGGACCTTTGACTTGGTACACCATTTACTCTAATCACTGAGCTATCCAGGAGTCATTTCGTATAATTTTTTAATTTACATAATATAATGTTTAGATGCGGCTATAACCCTAACTATCAAATATAATAGCTTGGCTATTTAATCCATCTTGATAAGCACATTCGTTCAATTGTCATTGTGCTATTGGCAACATAAAATCCTCCTGAGTCAAAGGTAGCTGAGCTATCTGATAATGTGTGATATTAATAAATCACTCATATATAACTGACAATTTCCACACGTCCTTCACAGAGACTGCCTTAATATATGAGTTCAGAAAGTGTATGTTAAATACCTTTAAAAAAAACTAAGCCAAGGATCTCTAAGTTTGATTCTTGTATCCAGGTGTCATTTTTCGATTTTAAAGAATCTCAAATATGAGAAGTGAAAGGTTTGGAACTAGATGGAATGGACAATATTCAGAATTTGGTAATTTTTTGGTGTGAGCACTATTAGTTTGGCTTTTTTTTCCCCCGCCTATTTTTACTTTACTACCAATTGTAAATTTACAAATTAACAATTAAAACCAGCTTTTTTATTGTTTTCTTCAATGTTACATCAATAAGGCAAGGCATTCAAATAAAACTAGTCCATTAGATAAGTTGGTAGTAGTGTAGTTTTTTCTAGTAATAAAAACTTGTTATGTCATGGAAAAAGTCATTTAATGATGAAACATTTGTTCAAAAGGATGGCCGCAACGCAGCAACTCTGAATGTGGCGGAACAGTACGTAAACGCATTCCAGCAACTAGCGCGGACCAACAACACACTCATTCTGCCGAGTAACGCTAACGATGTCACAAGCATTGTATCGCAGGTAAGTTAACTTCCCATGTACATTTTGTTCTAAAACATTCTTATATGACAAGTAGGGATGTGTGAGGTTTTTTATTCGCCGACTTGGCTTGGAATCTTTGACTTGGCGTTTCTGACTGGGACTTCTCTTAGCCCGTGATAGTCCAAAATAGAAAATATCAGTACATAAAGGTTCCTCACACTTTGAAACTGCGCATCGCCAGACTAAGATTGAAGAAAGGGCCAAAAAAAAAAAAAAAAAAAANAAAGGCAAAAAAAAAAAAAAAAAAAGGAAACATCCAATGCAACAATCTTGCAATGACATTATTCTATTGTTTCCTTCGAGATAGCTTGTAGGTCTCAGATTGGTCTCTTCATTCGTCTGATAATTCACATGTGAGACCCAGAAGAAGATATCATACTCTTTCGTTCAATATATAATATATCTCTTTTAAGGAAAACCTCTTTACACTTTTCGAGGAAGCTTATGATATATAATTTGTCCTTAATGTTATTCCTTTTATATCTTCCTATCTAGGTATACTATTATACTTAATCAATTTCTTTTCTGGCTTCCTCTTTTAGGAAGTTGCGTTGCACTTTTCACACTCCTCCCTGATGAGTTCTGATAGACTGAATCCTAGATCAGGAGTTTTGGCAGTAACAATCGCTTTCCTTCAAGGGGCAGCCATAAACTCTTTGTTCAGTGGCAGCATTGTAAAATTATGTTCTTCTTTTCATTGTAAAAGTCATATTATCTGCGTCCCTTTTGTATGTTTCTATCCAACTATCCTGTACCTTAAAACAAATATAACAAATTACCTCATAAAGAGAAAAGTATTGTCCTTAAAGATATATATGTATAATACATACCATTTTTATAAAATATACGAACCTCGATTCAGTTTTGAGAATATCGGCACTTAGAAACAAAGAAGTGGACTTTCGCACCCCTCTACAAGCTATTTTGGCAGATTATTTCTCTCTGGAAAAATTTTCTTTGAAGACCTAACATATGTGTCAATAAAAATAAAACACTGTATATAAGTTTATTTTTTCTTAAGTTTTCTTTTTGGCACTGCATCTCGTTACCTTTTCAGGTTATACACATGTACTACACTAATGTGTTATGGATGAGGAAGTTTGAATTAGGAGTAGGGATGAGCCCTCGAATCCTTAAGGATATTTGAGAGTCAAGAAAATTTTGGATTCAAGACTCAAATCCTCCAACAGAAATCTTTTCTTAAATTTTGCCATTGAAATTTGTTTTAAAGCTCTCTATTACTGCTTATTGGTGGTACAGAACCAATAATAATTATAGGTACTACGAACTTAACAACCAGACCCCAGACCAGTAATTTAACACTTAAGTGAATGTATGAATGTAATAATGAATGGATTGTAAGAAATAAGTTTTAACATTTAGTTACTCTTTGTATTGTTTTACTATTCTCTTATCCTTCATGTTCATAATTTTTTCCAATATGCGAATTCGAGATTCAGGATTCAAAGGTAAATTGGAATTTCGGGTTCTTAAAATTGCGGATTTAACCCAACTATAATTTAGAGGAAGTGTACCCTCATAAAATAGGAGAATAAGACCATTTGACCACCTAAGCTTTCTTTCCCCATGCTTTTATAAGTGATGTTCCTATAACCTCAATATATATGTGACTTTAATGATATTGTTTGTTTAGGCGATGACAATATACAACCATCTAGCCAAGGTGCAACCTCCTGTACAGGATAGTTCCAACGCTCCCGACATAAACGCTAGCGCTTCATGGCAACCCTCTACAGGGAAAGCTACTCCACTCGCTAAGGATCCTGGAGAGTACTTCAGCGATGGAGAGGATGATTTATTTTCAAAGAATATCAAACCTACTACCACCCACTTTAAGACCTAACTCTTTAATGTACAATATTAATTTCTGTGAATAAGACTTTTATTGTAATAAATACATAAAATATATTTTTTTACGTTTTTATTTTAAACTTTAAAAATAAATAATGTTTATGGTTTTTTGGAGAGTGTGCAGAGAGTAAAATAAATTTTATAAATTGATATTAGATTTACATTACCCGCCTCGGTGGCGTAGTTGGCTAACGCGCTAGTCGTGTTGAGCTCTACCGCCGAGGACGGGGAGATCGAGGTTCGAATCTCGGTCGGGTGAACTGGGGGTGGTTTTTCCTAAATGGTTTTCCACTCTACCTCCACGCAAATGCGGGTTCACTTCCTCTAAATTCTACCCTCCCAATTCCTAATCCATTAGCGTAATTAGTACTTAAGCGTATAACCCGAACGGGTAGTAAGACGCGGTGCTAAATATTATTATTATTATTATTATTATTATTATTATTATTATTAGATTTACATTAGATTGCCATCTGAATACAAAGTTCTATGCTTTAAACATAAAACCAAGATCTGTTTATGAATATAAGGTTAGCGGCAAGGGGATGTACAGTACATTAATACTAATGAGAAGTACAGTTTATATACAATCCAATTTTAAAAGTTAGAACCTTTCTGTCATCTATAAAAGCTACCAAATATATTTTTATGTGTTCATATATCAGGTCAATGATCTTTAGCTGTCTCTTGATAGCGAAACCTACAAAATAACACTAGTAATATAATAAAAGTTTATCAATACGGTCTGCAAAAAATGTGTTTGTATTTTCTTAAAGTTTTTTCTGTACCAATAATTTATATGAATAGAAAAGAGTGGTTAATTTTACCTTATTGTAACCATATTATGATACCATATTTTTTTGAATAAAAGACTAGGTACATTTTCTATTATTATTAATTATTGAAATGTATTTAAAGGGTTAAAAACTAATGAGAGCTTGGGCAAAATAGATTTTTACGAATTAATGGATATTGGGCGAACCTTTTGAAAATTACAAACATATTTACTGTGGTCAAAACTGTTAACATTTTAATATATTATTGGTGCTATTTTATGGTTATTAATTAAATCTATTAAAAGTGACACCTACATATCACATGACTTATTGTATAAATATGTCAAAGTAGATCAAGCAGTTTTTTTCTAGATATCAGATATTTCCATTCATAAGAATATTTGGGAAATCCTTTACTATATACAGGGCTAATTTTAAAAGGAAGGGTAATAGCTCTAGACAATTATTTGAATATTCCTATACTTTGAGTATTACCACATATTACCAATGTATAACCCTTACTGTGATATAAAATGAATTAATGAATTTAAATTAGTTGAAAAATAAAACCTTTACACGAGAATTGAACCAAGGATCGTGTCATGCTCAGGGTCATTCTTCAATCATAGAAGGCTTAGTCTGTTATGGACGTGTGAAATCATCAGATACATATGAGTGACCAATAGTATCATGAGCTATCGGATAACACAGCCTTCTTTGACTCGGGAAGGTTGTTATTCTGCCGAGCAGTTAGAATAATACAATAAATAAATTAATTGATTATATTAAAAAAATCACTATTAAAATAAATAGAATGGGTCACAATTTAGACCGTATTGTTTTTATTTTGTTTGTTACTAAGGTTAAAGCTAATTGGCTAATGAGTTCTTTAAAGTGGCTACAAAATATTTATTATCATTTCTTAACTTTAATTTGAAAATGCAGTTATAAAATATATGTTTTTTTATATGCAACTATAACATAGGTCCATGTCCATATACATACTTTCTTAAGGCTTAGGCTATCATGAATAGATGCGACCACTTTATTTTGTTGCATTATTGACTGGGCCTGGGAAGTAGCATATTACCTCATATTAAGGTTATTTGGAATAGAGCACTAGGCTAAATCATGGTTTAAATTAGGAAGGAGAACCAGCACACTTACCTTGGTGATACTGGAGTAGAAATTGTTTAAATAGAACACTAAAAAAACACGCAAAAACAACTACCAACAACAACTAACCAAGATAACCAGAAAAGTTTGAAAATATTGACATTTATAAAGTAACTCTAGAAAAATGAGAAGAGGCACACAGAGGAATAGTTCCATTGAATCATGAAAAATTAAAATTTTAAAATGGGAGGCTCAAAAACTTCAGAACTAAACCAAAAATATATTATTGGTGGGGAAGAAAATTAAAATTTTGCAGTCAGATAGAGGAACCATCCCAGTATTTATATTTAAAATTTCTAAACGTGAGCTTGTGAAAATGTAAGGGCTTGAAAATTACAAAACTAATGAAAACTCCACTCCTTGTATGGTAGAAATTTAAATTTGACAAACAGATAAACATACCATACTAAATAAACATGCAAGTTTGAAAATTGTAAATACAAAACCCTGGGGGCCGAGAAATGGGGAATACAAATTTACAAAGCTAATAGAATAAACAACTTTTTGATTTGGTAGTAGGGGTGGCCGGGATCCCGAACCCTCGGGAAACTGTAGGGAATTTATCCATTCCCCTCTGGTCGGGCGGGAATGACCCTTTCCCGAAAAGTTTCGGGCGGGGAAACAAAACGTAATGCTCCAAGAAACAAAACAAAGGACACACGCCGCTCATGTTCTAGCAGTTACTGCTTACTCATCACTCTGAAAATTGAAAAATGACACCTGGACACGGGAATCGAACCCGGGACCTCTGGCTTAGTACGCCAATGCGATCCCGTACAATTTAATAATTGTGCAAATGGCAGCATAACAGCCAACTACCGAGTCGCAGATGGCTGCGTTATCCGATGGCTCGTGATATTAATATAATCACATACTTGTAGCCGACGATTTCCGCCAGTCCATCATAGACTCTGCCTTAAAATATGAGTGAAGAATGACCCAGGGCACGAGACGAATCCTGGATAGCTCAGTGGTTAGAGCATTGGCGTACTAAGCCAGAGGTCCCGGGTTCGATTCCCGTGTCCAGGTGTCATTTTTCAATTTTCAGAATATGATATCTAGTGGAGTAATTCCCTACTAATAAGCATAAATAATAGCTCTGGCTATTAATTCTTAATTACTCATCACTGTTAATCTCTTTTGTACAGTCTTTTTTGTTATTTAGCAAAATTGGTGGCTGGGATGGGGAGGTTTTTTTTTTTTTTTACACTTGTAGAGAGACAAGTTGGGAGGCTTGACTTATTGTGCTCTGTCTATCAACAATGATTTGTTGGGGTCAGCCAGTGAAAGAGCTTGAAAGATTTAGAGAAGGACAGATATATTCTTTTATCTTTAGGTGTGAGAAAATGAGAGTAAAGGGGGAAAAGGAAGTAGATTGCCAAGGTCAACCATTTATGAGGAATCAGTGTCTCTGTTGTTGCCAAAAGAGACAGGGAATAAAGTATAAGGGGTGTCAAACCTAGAGAGAACATTTAAGAACAGTAACTTTTAAGAGGTTTCAAACCTAGATAATATTTTGAAGTTTCATATTTATAACAAATTGAATAAGTGCCAAACATTATGATTTGTAGTATTTTTCCCTACGCAAATAATTAAATATAAAACACTATTTTCAAAAAAAAATTAACTAATGAAAATAGTTTCCATCAAAAATGTAATAAAATTAATTATTTTTTAATTCTATTATTTAATATTAATTCTAATTTTTTTTATTTGATTTGATAAAAATAATGCCATTTGCACACACTTCAATTTATTTTATTATGTTATTTTTTATTGTTTTTACTACTTTACCGCCAAGTGGTGTACCCCGAGATATGAGTAACCCGATTGAGGTTGGGTTGAACCCCAGCGGAAACCAGGTCAGGTGCAGATAAGAGACAGGGTGCACCGGTTAAGTTGGCACCAGGCTAGTATTTTAGTTTGAGCTGTAGTGACGTCACATCCATACGGTGCTGGCGTAGGGTTATGCAGCGTGGCTTGGTGGGTTGGCCGTTCGAGCTCGGTCACTTAAAGTAGGAGTTGATTTGTAGCAAGACTGGAGAGCGGAGGTGTTGATTACAGAGTACTCACTCAATTAGCCTCATGGACTGTAACATTGAGTTACATTTGAACTCGCCCCCATGCTTAACTTCATACTCAACTCGCCAAAGAATCATACCACCCACTCCAAATAATATTCAATAATATTCTAAGCCCTACAATTGTACACTTCACTATTGTAGTTCCTGTAAATTGAGACAACGTAATAGACAATTCAAATCAAAATCAATTCAATAGAACTATGGAATACATTGGAATCTGTACTCACCAAATCTATCTTGTGTAGACAGCGACGAGCTACACCGGGTAGTAACAGAGACTCCTTCACCGAAGTCAACTCCTACTAAATCAAATAGACACTAAAGACACGCCAAGCCAAACTATCCACGATCAACAGAAAACTACCCACCTGCACCCTGGTGGATGGTTCCAGAACTACAGAAATGACGTTCGATTGAAGAATCGCTGTTCAAAATGAATAATGGGACAATAATATCAACAATCTACGTCATGTTCCATTCCTTCTGGAAGGAAGGCCACCGACAGAATTGTTCTTTCCCCCCACCTTGTTACCGTGCTGTGAAAAACCCCTATTTGAAGTCCTGTAATCGCATCATTAAAATGACTATTCAACCAACACTGGACGGAGGAACATAGTCCTAGGACCAGGACTATGCCAGGATCATCCGTGACAATCTACGAACTTTAACTATGGCAACGTATACTTTGAACATTATTATTCAAAACTTTAACTTTTGTATAAGCCGTGTTAGGCGTTGTAAATTTATACATTAATTTTCTTCGCCAAATAGTAAAATATATAATGTCTGTCGCCACTTGGGCGCTCGAGACAGCTGTTTAGTTTGATCTTTACTTTATAATAGCTTTGATAAATTTTTGTGTTGTAGAAGTTTATTAATATTTCATTCTGAAATAATGTTGCAAATAAAATGTTTTGATTTCTTTAGTTATAATGAACACTTATAAAATTTAACTTCGAAACGTAAATTGTTTATATTTGATCATAGTTTAAATGTTTTCACTAGACTTTGTTTATTGTAATTTATTAACTTTAAATTCACGAGTAGATGGAAGTTTCTAAACTGTTAGTTTAGGTCATGTATTCCCGCGGGAGTTTGACTAAAGTCTGTTAGCCAAACTCTCGCGTATTTTAAAAATGTCTAATAAATATTCTTTATATATTTATTATTTAATTTGTTTGAAGTCTGCTTTAAGTGATGCAGTGCAGACGAGTTTGAAACAATATAATAAGACCCATAAGGCTCTTATATAAATCTTACAAATTAATTAACTGGTTTATTATTTGTTTACTTGTATACTTTTCAACACTGTGGGTTGTTTGTCTCATAAAGACTAGCCCATCTGATTGTTTGATTTGTCTAACAGTAGAGAAGTTCTTGCTAAGGAACTACACTAATAACTGTTTATTTCTAATATGATTTTCCACTGAACTCAGTACGATTATTGAGACCATGTAATTAATTGAATTCTTCTTTGCTAATTGTTTTTTGCTTTGATACGGTTGCGCGCCAATTGTTTACGTTACGGTATTATTGAGATATAATTGGTAATTATAGCCCCGTGATAGAGCGCTGATTATTAAGCTACGGTATTATTGAGATATAATTGTCCTACGATTGGGAGCCAATTATAACTTTTTGAATTGATTGTTAGATAATTGGTTATTTTAGCCCTGTGATTGAGTGCCAATTATTACGATATCTTGCTTGAATAAATACAACTGTTAATGTTGCACATGATTTATTGGAGTGATTTTATCTTCTTAGACAATTTTACTTGAAATACAGATTATTTTCTGTGTATTCTTTGTATATAAGTTAGTAGTACTGTCGTGATATTACACGTACTCTAGGTTTATGTCACCGGCACCCTGTAGATTTATGTGACTACTCTATATATTCATATGCACAAGCAGCTTTTATATGATCTACCCCTTGCCCCTTGGACCTCTCGTGACCAGTGTCAAAACCAACAAATCGAAAGCGTCCCTGCGACAGGTGTCTTAAAGGCTAGCTTCCTATTGGGTATAGGAAACTAAAGTTTCTTGCTTGTTTGGTAATACAACGGAGTTAAATTTTGTAATAAAAAAGAAGTTTTAATGGTGCAATCCTTCTACGTTATTTCTGAAAAGCGCGTGATTCTCCATGGGTGAAATCTTTAAAGGATAATTACATATAATTTATTGAAAAAAATACCTTCATTCATGACTTTTTAAATATATGAGACCGGTCCAAATCAGTATCATTACAACTTTTTACCAAAACAAAGATGAAATTATTTCTTCTTGTAAAAATACACAGGCAAGTTAACTAATATAAGACATTTTGAATTAGACATGTGTTAAATAAACTTTTTTTTTCAAGTGTATGCGGTTTACTTATTTAATCAAAACACAAGAACTCAAAAGTTCACTGCAATCTTTACAAAATATGCCACATATCCCCTAATGAGCTAGTTCTATCCAGTCCACCTCACTACATCCTATCTCTTTTAAGTCCATTCTAACGTTAGCTTCCCAATGGTCTATTCCCAATGGGTTTACCAGTCAGTTTCCTGAACATGGTTCTAGATTTCCCCATTGGCGCTGCATGTCATGCCTATCGTAATATACGAGACTTGATTACCCTAATAAAGTATTGTGATGAGTACTCATTATTATCTAGCTTGTGAGATTTGATTTTGATAACTATGTTTGATGATGAGTATAATAGGGTTATTTGTTTATTCAAATTGCCATATAATTTTAGCTACTGGTGTATTTTTCTCCTTAAATATCTAGTAATGGATTTTAGGATCTTGTAATTATTTTAGAAGGGTTTGTACTATCTAGAAAATAACAAAGCATACATTTATAAGGTTTGATTTTTAAAAAAAATTGTTCAAAAGATTAAGTCAAGGTCTCTTAACATCATTCAGGTTATTGACTGCTAAACCCAATGGAAAGACCTAGATGCAGATAAGAGGATAATATTAAAATTAACCTGAAAGAGATAGAATGTAATGAGGTGGACTGGATATAACTATCTCAAGATAGAAATAGAGTGTAATGAGGTGGACTGGATAAAACTATCTCAAGATAGAGTGTAATGAGGTGGACTGGATATAACTATCTCAAGATAGAAATAGAGTGTAATGAGGTGGAATGGATAAAACTATCTCAAGATAGAGTGTAATGAGGTGGACTGGATATAACTA
>CABFWB010006988.1:16109-28318 GCA_902151455.1 Timema bartmani
TGTAATGAGGTGGACAGGATAGAACTAGCTCAAGATAGGGACAGGGTGTAATGAGGTGGACAGGATAGAACTAGCTCAAGATAGGGACAGGGTGTAATGAGGTGGACAGGATAGAACTAGCTCAAGATAGGGACAGGGTGTAATGAGGTGGACAGGATAGAACTAGCTCAAGATAGGGACAGGTGGAGTACTTTCGTACACGTGTCAATGACCTTTGAGTTCCTAATGTCAGCGATTATTAATGAATAAAATGTGTGGGCCCACGAGAGACAACTAAAGTATGTAATCCTAATATCCTGGTCATTAGTAACTTATTTGTGTATGCTCTAGGATGACGTCTTGTTGAATGAGCTTGCCCCTGACTGGCTGTCAACCTTTATTTTCTCTTCTTTCAATACAAATCGGGACTTTGTCCAGTTTGAGGCAAAGCTAGGTGATTTGGGAGGCAAGAATAACTCGAGCAATCTCTTTAACTTTGCCCACTCTGCGGTCAATTTTATCACTCGAGGGATGTTGAACAAGGGGGACCAAATAAAATATTGGGAACGCTACCCCAACCTCTTTTTCACTGACCTCGAACTCGGTTCAGACCACACCTTTGGACTTGAACCAGAAATCAGAGGTGCCAACCGTGAAGGATGACCCAAACGAAGAGATCGAAAAGATTATTATAATCTTGGGTGACGGCACCGAATCTGTCGCGTTGTATCGTAAGGTGGAGGGGTGGGGAAATTCTACTGGGAACTTACATCAGAGGAAGGTAGAGCCTCCTCTGCACGTATTGTCAGGCCCTACAGCAAATTGTTTTTTGAGACGGCCAAGAATTTCTCCACTTACCTCTCCAACAGCCCGACCGACGTGTTCATCAAGGAATATTATGTGTGATTTGTTATTGTAAATTAATTTATTTAAAAAAATCAACATACATAATAATATCATGTAAAATAGTTTCCTAGTACCAATTTTGAAAAAAAAATTATTTTCAAAACTTTTAAGTTTTTCAAAAATCAGTACCCATTAAACTACTACTAACTATGTATTTTTAATAAAAACAGATATGGTATGTATAATAAATTTATAGTTTCAAAAAGTTTACAAATTGGCTCTAATGATTTGATTTAAAATGGTTACCTTTGATCAAATATTCCAATTTAAAAAAATCGTCAATAAACCAGACTAAAATTTTTTATTTTACATGTGAAACACATCTAGATCAATGCTCCATTTTACACAATGCCATTTTTGAAAGATATTGAATTTTCGAAAATCACTCATCTTGTAATTTCAGTTTATTAGTTCGTGAACGACATAATATTAAAAATAGACATAGCGGTTCAAATTATTGACTCATTTCCTGAAATGAATATTAAAAAAGTAAATATTAGACAAATGATATTTAGTTTGAATAATATTGATTTATTTATATCAACAATTTACATTGAAATCTTTAACATGGTAGAACCGACTGTGAAGTGACACCCAAATTGT
The DNA here is from genome assembly GCA_902151455.1 of Timema bartmani. Lineage (NCBI taxonomy): Eukaryota > Metazoa > Arthropoda > Insecta > Phasmatodea > Timematidae > Timema > Timema bartmani. Next base: position 17,598 of record CABFWB010006988.1, read on the forward strand.
ATATTAGTATCTCGCTTATTGCAAAATAATTTTATTCTCTCTAATCAAAATGAACTGATGATTGAACTGAACCAGATCTACTGATTCGTTCATTTAATGGAACGATTTTGTCCATCTCTGTTTGTAATTAGGGATGGGTTGTGAATTCCCAACCTGCTCCTTTGTCACTGATCTTCTGACGTCTAATTCACAACCTGTTCCAGACAGACGAAAGGAGCTGTTCCCTTTTGTCACTGGTCCACGTATCAAATACACGCTGTAACAGGTCCGGAGTAACCTTGTTGCTTTATGCTCCAGAGATATTTTGGAGCAGTCGTACAGTGGAAAGGAAGTGGTTACTTTGTGTTCTTGTCACAGCGCCGAAATCAGGTCTGGCGCAACCTAACTTATCTATTATTATATAGGCCTGGTTTAGACTTAAGAGTTGGTTTGGGAAGTCATAAATGAGTTTTGAAGGGGAAAGCTTTCGTAGTACAAAATATTATTTCCACATTACAAGCACAGTATGTAATTTATTCTCACAATAAATTGTTACGTTGATGATTAACAGTGAAAGGACCCACTTGCTGGTAAAATTATTTAAGGCAAGGGTCAGCAATCTACGGCCCACCGACTGATTTTATCTAGCCCACAAAATATTTAGCAAACAAACAATTTGTTCAAAAAATGGACTTAATAGCTAATTACTAATTAGTAAATGTAAAATAGAAATTTTTTGCTCTACTTTTTTAAAAATTAGCCAAACTTTTTTTTAACCCACAAAACTGTGATAGCAAAAGTGTTGCCAGCCTCTGGTCTCTGGCTTCACTCTTGCACTAAAATTGACTGCCGATGACAAGGAGATTGAGGTTCCATTTCGGTTGGGTGCACTGAGGGTGAATTTTCCTTAAAGTTTTCAACTCTCATTCCAAACAAATGTGGGTGCACTTCCTCTAGATTCAACCAACTTCATCCCTAACATATTGACGTAATTGGCATAATGCGTATAAACCGAACGGACAGTAGACGCAGTGCTAAAAAAAACACTAGGCTGTGAGTAGGAACAAATTATATAATAACTGTGTCAAAAAGGAGCAGGTATAAGGAACAGTTTCAGTGATGGAGTAGCAACAGATTGCTCCTGCTCCTCTAAAGGAACAGTTTTCCCCATCCCTACTGTGTATACCAATCACAATGAAAGATCACTGGTATTAATCACCGATAATTAAAAATCATAATCGCTTTAATACCCGATATCGTAAAATCAATGTACCGCCCATTCATACTCGCCTCTATTTAGTCTTAACGGATATGTCAATCAACAGGACCGCGCTAGCACGTAGTACAACGGTATCCCTAAACAAAAATACTTTCAGAAGTTATGTCATCTCAATATTTGTTTGTCTCTAATTTGCTATTTATATGAAAGAACATTTTAATTGTCAACGAAAGCACGGTTGTGAATAGAATAATTAAACATATACTAAATATATTAACTGTATTTAGTTGAATGTATTAGTTAAGGGTATTACTCTTACTATTATAAGGAAATATATATGCATACAACTATATATTATATTAGGTTTTAAACATTATTAATTAATTTATATATACTACACATAAACTAGATTATGCGAGCCATCTGTTGAGCAAGTATGGAACTTGCGTATAGATGAAATTGTCGATATTTGTAGCCCTGTAGTGTAATTTACTATTATTATTATTATTATTATTATTATTATTATTACTACTACTACTACTACTACTACTATGGTTTTGTGTTTGGAAATTTGGAAATTATTTTGATGAGAATGAAATAATGATATCACGGGATAACACTTGAAGTAAACCAAGGCGATAAATCTTAACGTGGTTAATGTTAAAGCGTATTGATAAAGGGATTAATTTAACGCTTCTGATTTCCAAGGTCATTCATGCCTTAGCTGTGTGAGAGGTGAAGGGAGGGTGGGGACAGAGAGCTCTGCCGTCCAGCCCTTTCCACTACCCATGTTGAAATGTTAAAGCAACATCCAGAAGATAGATAGTTACTCCAAATGATATACTCAACGATTTAGCGAAGTGTCCACCCGAGTCCCGAAACATTATATAGGCCATGTTATTGAGGGAGCAGAGGGTTAGGGTATTGGTATTGTAAGACTCCTTCAAATAAACATTTTTTCATTTTAGTGATAATATTAGCTTATATAAATATTATAGATAACTACTTTATAATAATAAAAATAGGATTTGTAAGAATAAACACAAAATGTATTAACAAATTTGTAATTTTAAAATAAAAATAAAATGAAAAAGTCACTGCCTCAATAAAAGAAATATATATAAATATACATAGGCCTAAAATGAGTTATTAATAGAAAACAATCACTTTAATACAATTACTTGGTTACTATACTAAACTAAGTAATATGAATACTTAAAAGTTTTAGTTTTAAGCTACTTGCTTAGCTGCACATTAGAGAAAGTGTTATTGGTTAGGTCATGCAGGAGATAGGGCAAAGGAGATGGTAGGTTATGTAGGAGATAGGGCGAGGGAGATGGTAGGTCATGCAGGAGATAAGAGTGAGGGAGATAGTAGGTCATGTTGGAGATAGGGCGAGGGAGATGATTAGGTCATATAGGAGATAGGGCAAGGAAGATGTAAAGGTAGACTCAGTCAGTCCTTACAATATTAAGGCATTGCTTTCAATTTGATCTGGGTTTGAATCTCAATCAATCTACTGAGGTTTTTTTCTTAAATGGTTTCCCCCCCTCCTTCCAAGCGAATGCAGGTATATTACATCTATAATGCTTCCTTCCTCATCCCTACCATAGTAGATTAATTAAAACCTAATAAGGTTGACCTCAGAGGTCTGTGGATAAGGTAATTGCCTCAGGACCCAATGTCTGTGGGTTCAAATCCATCTGGAGTCGATGGATTTTTCTTGAACAATAAATAGTTGCATTACAACATCTTTCTTAGGGGAAGTAAAGCCATCTAGCCCATGTTGATTGTGGCACGTAAAATAAGCCTGGAAGTTATGTGAAAATATATTTCCTGACAAATTTGGTAGAATCTTTTATTCTGTTTCATAGAAATTATCGGGTGGTGATATAATCAGTTGGTTCAGAAAGTGCACATTAAATACCTCAAATAAATATAAAATGAAAAAGAAAAAAAGCTTAATGGATATCAAGACGCACTGATAAAAAAAATGTCAAGATGACAAGAGTAATTATTGACAAAGGGATATTCGCACTGGTGGCTGAATGATTTAAGCATAAAGTATTGGTATCATTAAGTTATATTGCCGATGACAGGGAACTGGAGGCTTGAATCTCAGCCAGATGTATTGGAGGGAATTTTCTCTGGGCTTCACCCTCCCCACACACAAATGTTGGTACATTTCCTAACTCCATTACGACATATTGAAAATCAAAACAAAGACAAAGTGAAGTATGCCCAAAGTTTAAAGGAAATAGCCATCGACGTTCCTAAACAAAGTGCTATCACACTTGGCAAGTATTGCTTAATATTTCTATTAGTCCATTAAGGCAATCTTGAAAACTTTAAAAGTATCAAATCTTGTTTAGATATACTTGAATTTGTAAAATATATTTATATCCCTCAAAATTAACCAGTTTGACGAACGGAGCCTAGCAAATACTTAGCAGCAAAAAATGTAAGGACCAGTAGTGTTTTTTATTTTGTCATAATTTATCATGTTAGACTGAGTTACTGGTGACGGAAGGATTGAGGTTTGAGTCCTGATCAGATGTGGTATAGTCAGTTCAAGGTTCTGATGCCTTTTTCTTAGTAATAAGAATTTATTAAAACACACAATTTACTATTCATTTGGTAGCAAATATGTTCTTTCACATTGGAAAATTAATTCTCTTTAGGTAATTTGTCTAATTTATATAACACATTTGCCAATCAGAGGAATACAATAATATAGTAACTTTTTAACTATAGTCAAATTTTCTAGAAAGGCTACTAGATCTGCTCTCATGTCAAGTCATGTGATCATCATTTGTTACTTTTGATTGACATCCATCACTATTGATAAAATTACAAAACTACTCGCTTCGGTGGCCACATAGTTTAAGGTGTCATTCTTAAAGTAGTCCAGACTGTCGAAGACGGGGAGATCAAGGTTTTAATATCGATCAAGTGTACTGAGGGTAGTTTTCCCAAATAGTTTTCCACTCTACTTCTGTGCAAATGTGAGCACACCTCAAAATATAACTTTCCTTATCTATAAAACCACTATCGTAATTTGTACATAAGTGTATAACCCAAATAGGTAATAAGACGGGATGCAAAATTAAACCTTCTTGCCATGGATTTATTAAGGCTTCTTCAAAAAATATAAAATTTTAAAGTTGTATTTAATCTGGCTTTCTTGATTTCTGTTTCAGATAATGTGAACCTAAATATTGACGGTGTTTTATACCTCAGGATCGTCAATCCATATCATGCAAGCTACGGGGTCGAAGATCCAGAGTTTGCAATCACCCAATTAGCACAGACCACAATGAGGTATGTCACCTAATAATAATCATCATCATCATCATCACCACCAATGACTGTTTTCACACTTTGTATTAAAAATCTGCCGGAAAAGAGAGTGTAAATTTTGAATTTTTTTAAAGTGATTCTTTATATTCTACTTGTGTATATAAAAAAGTATACACTCAATAGAATTAGGCTCTGGCCATACTTGTGACCAAGGCACTAACATTCAAAGCCTTGTAATATATTGGGGTGGCTATAGTATATGACCACTGCCTAGTGACAGAGTTCTTGTTACTAAAAGGAGTGACTTTTGATCAAAAACTTTAAAAATAGGGAGCTTAACATGTGTTCCCTTGCATTACACTTTGGTTTAATGTAGGGGTTGGAAAAGAAAATAGGGGCTATAAAGAGATTGGGAATTACTGTAGTCTCGTGTTTCTAAGGGTCAGCTCAGTATATATTTTTTAAATAAATTGGGAAAGTCTCATTGGCTAAGTAACTTACATGTCAGTGTTTATAACTCAAACTGGTAGTGAGATGCAGTGGCAAAACACTTACATACCAGTGGCAGCTCATAGGTTGTCCAGGCTTGACAAGACAGTCCTAGTAGAATGTCTTCTCCCTTTCTGTATAAAAATTGCCCTCTATAGTCAATAAACCTACATTTGTTCGTTAGGTACTTTATTTTGTGTGTGGTTTGCAAAATGGATTTTAAGGGGAGGGAGCAATTTACTAGTACAATCCTGATAAGCCAATCTTGCCCTGCAAACTACCCACGAGTCGCCCTTGTTACATACTATTTTTCAACCATTACTTCTTAGCCTAATCTGCCATAACAGAGTGTCTACTGGATGGTGAAAGTCACGAAAAATCACTAATTGAAAAAAAGGTCACGAAAGTCCATGAAAAGTCGTGAATTTTCAATATCGTATGTTCATGAAAATATGTTTGAATTTCCAGCATATTGTAACAACGCGAACACATAGAAATGTTGAGCCACCCATTACCCATAATGCCATGCACTAGCTGTAAGTTGCCTGTTTGTTTTTACTGTGATACCAAGGACAAGGTTAACGTTCACCATCTAGTTAAAGTTTAATGTTGCGTGTTAGTGCATTATGCATTATATAATGTCCGGCCGTTTACCAAAGGAATTTTGTGTTCAAAAAGGATCACCAAAAATCACTAATTTTTTGTTTCTCCAACTCAGTTGACACCCTGAATAATTTCCTTCACGCACCATTTATATTACATACATACATTTTGAGAACATTAAATGTAACTTAGTAAATAATATGAAAGTTTGAAAACCGTTTCTAGTCCGGCTCCTTAGCTCTTTCGGTAGCATGTCTACCTACTGAGCTAAGGGTACCAGATTCATTTTTCGGAATGGCCGAAAGATTCACACTTGGTGACATGTGGCTTTCATATTTCACAATAATGAATTAACAGCCGAGGGTTAGTTGTTGTGTCCAAGGTTTAAATTAGCTTAGTGGTCAATAAATGGTGCACCGATATAATCATGAGTCTCAGAAAGTGCTTGTTAAAAATATCTCAAAAAATAACTGTGAATCACATTGCACCACATCCTAGAATTATGTGTGACATAACTTGAGAATCTTTTTGTTGTTGTTGTTGTTGTTGTTGTTGTTGTTGTTGTTGCAACATTTGTGATAATTCATGTGACATAATGTTTAAAAATTATAATTTCAGATCTGAATTAGGTAAAATTTCCTTGGATAAGGTTTTCCGAGAAAGAGAAAACCTCAATGTGAACATTGGTGAATCAATATATAGAGCGAGCGAGGCTTGGGGTATCACTTGTCTCCGATATGAAATTCGTAAGTGTGTACAATTTGGGTAAATGTAGATGCCAATTTCCTGTTCGTTCCACCTTCAGAATTTTTTTTTATTCAAAATTTCAACCATTTTCAAGTATTTTTACCAAAATCTTTGTGTTCTGTATGTCCTAAGTTCCTCTTTGGTTTGCTTTAACATCATCTTGATTATAAAAGGGTGCTTCATCAAGAGATATTTCTTCATTCAGTAGTCGTTCATACAATCATCAAATCATCAGTTTCATCTTGAGGCCACAGAGATTTGTTTGCAATGATTGTGTGCAGCACAGAAGATATAATAAAGTGCCCACGCATGGCTCTTGCAATAGCTTTCCCGGAGAGCATATGCTTTACAGCGTTCCCTACATATATGATCTCAAGTATTTCAACCTACCCTGAACCAGTCATCACAAATCCAATGCACCCAAGAAAGCTCATTATAGTCTGCAGACCCCCAAATCTGAGTACAACCTTTTTTAAGTGACTTGTATCTGGTTCAGTACTGATGATTTCTAAGGCCTTGTAGAAAAGAGGCGGATCAAAAGTTATTATAGGTGTCTGACCAAACCTTTAGGCACGATCAACAACAAAAAATGGCGTTGAAATGATACAACTCACGTTTTTTGGATCCATGTCAATCATTGGGAGAAAGACTATCAATGATACAAAAAGATGTTCACCTTTGTGGAGGAGTTGACAGAAACCTTGCCACCCAGGGACAATCTGACTCAACAGACGTTAAATTTTCCAAAGGATGTCCAGATTTTCAGATGGGTCATGGTACTGGATTTTTTAATAGTCTTGTATTTAAGAAACCTCATCCCACTCGCATGGGAATGGTACGTTATAATAGTTATGTGTCCCAATTTCTCCAGGTCCTCAAATGCAACATGACGTTTTTTGATGATAGTTGAAAATCTCCCTGGTGGTGTCGCAATAGCAATGATTCCCATCCCATGAAATGTCTCATGACCATCAAGTGTTATCATATTATGGTCAATGTTGTCAGCAGCATACCGAATACATCTTTCAGGAGTTTCAGAAGATTCTGAAGGCTCATCGTGTTACTCTTTCTGCAGCATCTGAACGTTCGAACCTTACTACTTCTTTATAGGAGCTGCCAAACTCCATATGGTTAACAGACTCAGCCTCAAATCTTGAGCTTGTGTGTTCATGTAGTTGAACTCCAAGTCCTAACTGTAAAGGTGCAACTAGGATTCGAGAACGCACAGCTTGCATGATTACTTGCCCTATTGCAGCCAACTTTCTATATTTATTGGTCTTACCACTGACGTGAGTTAACAATAACAGTCTCAAAGTCTCAGGAACATAATTTAGATTGTACTCCAAGCTATCTTCAATACAAGGATAATTTTCTGGACCAGTTGGCACATCTTTTACATCATTCCGAATTATTTCAGCAGCTGCTCCGATGAAATTCCTTTTGTCTTCTTCAATATTTTTATGGCAGGAAATGTGATAGTCTTGCAACAAAAAAGCCAATGTACTTTTTAAAGTGACGACATCACACGTACCAGCAACTGTTCCGATAAAGATTTCATATTTAAAATGTTCTGGGAGCTTTTGCTTCATAAACTCAGAGCTACGGTGTTCTGGTAGAAATTCTTTCATTTTATTGACAAGCTATCTCACAGTTGTTTGGTCATAATTTTCCTCCATGTACCTTGCAACTTGAAGAAACGCTTCGCGGCATAGTATGTCTTCTGGGCGACCTGCGGGTGTTTGAGGGGTGTCACTGAACTGTCCAGGAATCGCTTTTCCATTTATAAAAATTGACTAGACATTGTTTGTGGTAGCATGCATCCACAGCCGATAAATAACAAACATTTTGTATTTGTCTCTTCACTTTCCCTGCCCATTTATCATTACGTTCGCTACACTTTTCTAGGACTGAAGTTCTAAAATGAAGCTTTCGCCCTTGAAACCAATCATTTCTCTTCTTCTCCTTAAAGGATATGCTTAACTCAGTTGCACACACAAAAAAAAATATTATTTTTAAAATCAAAAGGTGTTTCATTTGAGCGTAACACACTGGAAGTACTAGGTAGTGTATTCGGGTTATAATAGGGAGATTTCAAGTTCACAAACCACGCTCTACACTTTTTATGAACTTTCTGTCCCACAGAAACATGAGAATCTCCTATTTTTCTTTCTTTGCATGTTTTTCAATTAATTATATTCCTTTATCTGTGAGTGTGAAGACCTCGTTACTTTCCTCAATGAGTTATTCACAAATAAAACACCTCTAGAATTCCGTTTTATTCTGTAGCTGTCAACATATCAATAAACCTGTAAAACAAAATGTTTGTTTAGCAGCATAAAAAGGATAAAACAATAATGAATAAGCAAGAATCTAAAGCAATTACACTAAAAAAAATTAAACAAAACCGATTAAAAAGTAATTAAATGCAGTTTTTTATTTTAAAAAGGAAGATTTTTTAAAGTTAAATCTGTATAATCTGTCATTTTAGTCCTAAACACTTAATTTTTATCTTATATGAAAGATAATTTTGTGAAAAACAAATTATAAGGATAAAATGTGTGTAGATGTGATATCAAAGAAGATACAATCCAAAATGTGGGATTATGTTCCACGCATGGTGGCCATTTGGTAAAATCCACCATATTGGACCCACGCGCGCTCGTAGAGTGGTAGACTTTTCACCATCGTGTTGAGCGGGTCTTTTCCAGTAAGAATCCATTGATAGAAATTCTATTACAATTACTTCTAGGTTCTAGTACAATTTGACTAAGCTAAAGGTGAGATGGCATGGTACCTATACAGTGAGGATGCTGGAGTACAGGAAATAATCTGTCTTCCTTACCATTTATGTTTTCATCTTCGATGATATGATCTTTTTAATAATCTTTTCCCTCTTCAGTATATCATAGTCAACATTTTGATTAGCATTCTTCTCCGAGGTTTTAGGGTCTGGATTCATAAGAATTACTTGCTTCATTTTTAGGGCAAAATCGCGCAATATGAGAGTAACTTTGACAACTAAAGCATTTCCTTTCTGCTGATTTGAAAGCAACAGCCCTTTCAAACAATTCATCTACCTTCAACTTGTTTTATTTGGATATCAAATGTGCTGTAAGTTTAGTCAAAGTTTGTTCCACAACAGGCGTTGTCCCCCTTGCAGTCCTAAAATGACTATATCGATTCGGTAATATAGAATTTTAGATAGCCTATGATCATTGTATCATTAATATTTTAATTCATTAACTTCAATCTAAAAGCTAAATTCTCCAAGTTACTAATATGAAGAGCAATGGCAATACCCCTTGTCATGGGAATAAGAAGAATACTGTTGGAAAACTAACATTTTTTGTTGTTTTATTTTCCTACCAAATATCAAATGTTTCCTTGGCTGCAAGCACAATTTATAATATGTATTAGATTTTTTTTATCAATTGTAATAATTGCTTTCAGAGCACGCGCATGATTTTTAATTCAATAGGCTTTATTTGCCCCGTCTGCAAATACTTATGTCTTCCAGTTTTATTGTTCCATTCACAATATCATAAGGATTATTTGCCTTAAAATAAAAAAGTTAATTGTAATTTCCATACCTTAAAGCTGTCATTATCAATTAGTTTCTCAATCTGAGAAACATCACTATTGCCCATTTTCTTTCTTGAAGACATCAATGCAACCCGCAACAGTTTTTACCAAAGTTTTATTTTTGCTACATTTCTAATGTAATACAATTTTACTGTTTTCTTACTACCTACTATAGCGAAGTTTTCTGGGCCCGTAACCTATTTGTTTTTAAGATAAATAAAAAGCCATTAAAATTAAAAATGCATTTAAAGGAAAAATATTAATAAAAATTAACATCACAGGTTTTAAGTATCTTCCAACAATGATAAACAACATAGAGAATAAACTATTTCCAATTGTTTTCCTTATCAATTTGTAAGGCATTGTTTCAATTACTTTTAACAAAGGAATCTAAGGTGTCAGACAACCATTTACAAGAAATGTATATGTTGCAAAAGAGAACATTGTGGCACCTCAAATTTTATTATATTAGAGAGCTATTTTTGTGGATAGTGTAACTTAAATGTTAATTTTCTCAAAATTTCCAGAAGAACCAAGTTCCACATATATGTAGGGTTGCTGTAAGCACCTAGCACAAATCCCACCAAGAGTGCTAATGCCACAGATTCAAGTATATAAATTGTGGCACCTTAAATTTGGCGATATTAAAGAGCCTATTTTGTTTATAGTGTAACTTTGAAGTTAATTTTATCTTCATTTTCAGAAGAACCAAGTTCTTAGTTCTTTCGGGTATCTCTTTCTCTCTTTCACCCATACAAGGCAATGTGGCATTTTGACATCGTTCATTAATTTGATTGAATAT
>CABFWB010006989.1:0-10900 GCA_902151455.1 Timema bartmani
TTCTTATGTGTAGTGGTGATGATACAATGTACATTATTCCGTTCAGAAATCTTACAAGTTTATAGAAAGAGAGAGAAAGTATGTGCGGTGCGCCATACCATTTATTTTTTTCTTTTGTAGGGTGGTTTAAATTTAATATGTAGCCGTTTTCTTTTTATATTTTATTATGATATTTTGAGGTAAAGGTTTGTGTAGTTTTTTTGTTTTATTTATGCCTTTTTAGGTTTTATTATTTTGTATCCTTTTGTAACCTTTATGTTACGCTAACATGTTGACCATGGGACCTGGTTTTTGTTTGAGTTTTTGTATCGGTCGTAATCCTATATTCCACGTGGTCTAAATTATAATTTTACTGGGAATTATGCACTATGGTTGAAGGCTGTTTTCTTTATTATCATTAATTTTGTTTTTGTTCTCTTGTCTTCTACTAGAGAAACCTTGTTTTAAATTATGTAACCCTTATTGCAAATCGGTAAAGTTGTGAATGTAAACCTTTCTTTTTCTTTAAGTTTTTAGTAAAAATAATGTTTTTTTGTCTATCTTTTATAAATAATAAATTCTAAAGTTTTCTTTTGTAACCCAATTTTGATTTAAAGATCCCTGTGGAGAACCATGTGTTTAGTAAAACCCTCTAAATCTTCCCTTTTTGCAAAGTAGTAGTCTACTTGTACGCTCTCTTTCAGTCTTGGCGAAGTCTCCCACTAGGGTTTGAGTTATGAGAATGTATTTTATATAGGTAATTTTATACCTTTTTTTATTACTTGTCTAAACATGCAGTTTTTTGTTAAAAGAGAGAGTGGGTAAGAAATGCACTCAAATACAAACATATCCAGTACATAAAATCAGTACAGTTTAATGCCATTGGGAAGCTGAGAATAATTTCGGAGAGAGTGGTGGGAGTCAAGGAAGAAGTCTACATTGGTTTGATCAACTGGCAAAAGGAGTTTGATAGAGTGAAATGGAAGAAACTGATAGAAATACCCAAGAATATTGGAATCAACTGGAGGAACAGAAAGCTGATTGCAAACCTGTACCTGGGATAGCGAGTGAATATGAGGCTTAATGATGGAGAAACCAACATTATAGAAAGAGGGAGAGGAGTGAGACAGAGATGCTGTTTGTCACACAGTCTTTTCAACTTGTATGGAGAGTGGCTGTCAGGGAAGCCCTAGAGGGACATAGCAATTTCAGGAAAGGAGAACGTGTCCTCAACATAATTAAATACACAGATGGTCTAGCATTACTGGCCAAAAATAAAGAATAGTTGCAGGAAATGATAGACCGGCTTAAGGCGATAGGTAGAAGATATGTCACAGAGATCAAATATGAGGAGCCAAAAGAGACCGTTATTTCAAAAAATGGAGAGCTGCTGAAAATATAAATTAGAGACCAGTAGTTGGAAAACATAGAGCAGTTTAAGTACCTGGGAAGTCTGCTGAAAAAGGATACCCACTGCAGCAAACAAGTTAGGTTAAGAATTGCCATGGCCAAGGAAGCTTTTAATAAGAGGTTACTGCCGACCAGCAAGTTGGGTTTGGAACTAAGGAAGAAACTGATGAAATGATACATTTGTAGCATTGTGCTGTATGGAATAGGAACTTTGACTCTTAGGAAGACGAAAAAGAAATGCTTGAAGAGATTTGAAATGTGGTGCTGGAGAAGACTTGAGAAGATCACATGAACTTACAGGGTGACAAATGAAGTCCTTAGAAGAGTGGGTAAGAAGAAAACTATTTTGGATGTGATTCTTTAATGTGAAGAAAATTGGATCCAACATATCCTTAAGAGGAACCATCTTCTGCAACACGTCATAGAAAGAAAAGATGGGAAGGAGCTTAGGAAGGAGGATTCAAATATTGGATGAATGGAAGAAAATAAAAAAATTCTGGTGGTCTAAATTCACTGACAAAAGGAATGGGCCTGTCTTAAGATAAAACACATAATAATAAGCTTTAAACCTCTTAATTGTACTTCTTTATGTTTAAAATCCCTTAAAGGTTCTCTGGGTTTGACACCCCTTTATATATATATATATTCCCTGCCTGGCTCACTAACAGAATTAAGCCACCCATTCATAAATGGTTGACCTTGACAAACCACTCCACAGCCTAACCCCTCACTTCCACACCCCAAAATATGGTAGAGTAGTGTGTGTGTGTGTGTGTGTGTAAGTACACACACACACACATCTGTCCTTCTTTATTAAATATTTCAATATCTCTCCCCTGCTGAACTTAAAAATAACTATTGCTAGACAGATCACAATGAGTCATGCACCTCCCTACTTGTTTGTCTTTCTCCACAAGCGTTAAAAAATACTACCAGTTCTCCTTCCCAACAGCTTGCTACAGAATAAGGCTGTCTACAAAAGACATTAACAGTGATGAGTCAGCAGTACCTGCTGGAACATGAAAAGAGCTTTGTTTTCTGCCCAACTTAAGGGAATGAACAAATTCCCAACCATTTACCCAACCCTTATATTTTTTACATTTTTGAAGAATTATAAAGTTTACATTACCCTTTCAATATCATTAAATAAAGCTTATTAAAGAAATAATGCTAAAAAAATAAATAACTAAGTTTACCTTGAATTGTAAAAATTCAGCTACTCCTATACCATGGATACTGAAGAGAGCAATGGCCGTAGTTCCATCCATATAATAAACTGCTTGGTCACTATCCATTCGAGAAAGTTTGGATTTACATGACTCAATCACTTCCAAAAGGTTTGATAAAAATCTAGCCTACAAGAATATTGAAACAAAACAATAAGTTCATTCATATACCGTAAATTTAAACTTGGTAGCTAGAGGTTTGCCAAAAAATTACTCCTTAATGATAGGCCTATCTTTTTATGCTAATGATTGAGGGATGCGTAAGGTTGAATTAAGAGGAAGTGTACCCAACTATACTTTTTTACTGTGGTTAACTTTTGAATATGAAATAATGGTAATTTTATAGTTATTTAGGGTGTCTACTGGACTAGAGTTTTGAAATTCCACTACATTTCATTTAAAAAACCTAGAATATCTGAAAGGCTCTCAGAACAAAATCATCCCTGTTTTAAATTATCAAAGGATAGAAAGTTAGGGTTATGTCTATCATAAGTAAAAATTTTTACTTGTAGAATAGTCATCTGCAGTGACACTGAAAAATATCCTTGCAATGAAAGTCTAGATGTTCACAACAAAGATTCTCTATCTTAGAAATAAGTGTCATGCTTTAATGTATGTAAGGTTCACATAAAAAAATCCAAATACAGTTTGTGTGTACCTATATATAATATATACTAGGGATGGTAATCTTTAATTACTAAGGATATTCAAGGATTCGAGACTCAAATCCTAATTTATTTATTTTAAATAGTAAGTTTGAATTTTTTTAGAGCTATTATAACCGTTTATAGTGGTTAAGACAAATATAATAACAGAAAAACCTTACAACCAAACCCGGGACCATTAATTAAAAACTAAGACAATAAAACCTATAAACAAATATTTTTTTTCAGAATGGAGACAAAAATTAGCATTCAATTTACAAAGCTTTTATCATTTTTGAATTTCATGTTCTATTATTTCTGCCCCTTCCTTTGCTTTCTGCAGGACTGTTCTTCTTTTTAGGTCCAATTTACTTATTTCGTCCGATACTGTTTTTATTTTTGGGTTTAAGTATACTTCAATCTCCTTCTTTTCAAGAGCTTATTTCCTTTTTACTGACGCATTCCTCGCAGGATAAATCTTCTTTAAAATTGTAATGAGAAGTCCTCCAGCTGCAGTGAGACTGCATTATAAGTTACATGTTGAGCAATAAGGCTGTCCTCATGTAAGTTTTCAACCAGATACTCTATTTATATAAAAATTAAAAACTTCACTCAATGGATGCATTACTATGGAAGAGCACAAGGATTTTTTAGTGAAATATTGCAGCTCATGGGATAGCGTTCCTTTGAAAAATATATTCATAAGGAACTTATCAAGAATGTCACCCCTTGAAATTAATCCTTTAAGGTGCTCAACAACTTCTTGCTTTGATACAAAATCCAAGTAGTCTCTTGACAGCATCGGCTTGCATGCTAGATAGTTGTTTCTAGTTTAGTAGTACTGCTAATGCAAAAGTTATCCTATAAATAATGTTTGCTTTTATATTTTCTAGACACAAAGTCCCCTTCTGGGTTTGTGTGATGTAAATTTTTTTTTATATCATTGAGACACCATCTTTTTGCGTAGGTTAGTCTTATGTTATTATAAGAATGGTGGTTAACTTTATAGCCCGTCCGGCAGGGAAAATGAAATTTAAGTTAGTAGTATTTTGCTATTCATTACATGAAATCTTTCGTGTGTTTTCTTTTAATGGAAATTGGCAAACTATGATTAAATTGATGTTATTGTTTGAAATCATTTTTGAAGCCACCTGGCAGGGTTAAGACTTGGTCAGGTTAAGGACTTTCAGTCCACTGTTGTATTTAGTTATATGGAGGAGTTAATGTTTGGAAGGTATAACGAGTACTCTAAATTTGAATCTTTATGGAAGTCACTAATGACTAGAGCAATCAATTTTTAAGCAAGTTTTGGGTGATTGATGTGACTTGGAACTATTGCTATTATTATACCAATATATATATATTCCTTTGCTGTATTGTGCCATATTCAACACATCTATATTTTATATTAATAAAATGACTATTACTTACTCTTGGTATTTGATTACGTTTCATATACTTATGTTATATCCTTCACTAATTTCCGCAAGGATTTTCAAATATTTAAGCTATTAAATATTTGTAAAGTGGGTTCGGGGAAGCAGAAGACAAACGAACCTGAGTGTGGTCTATTTACATTGTGATTGTCCTATTGGCTCCTCTGCATTTATTATTAATTTTCTTTTGGAATTCTTATTGTGTTTTTATTTTGTGCAGCAGCCTTTATTTGTAGGTGAAGTAAGGAGGTGTTACATTGTAAAAGGTTGTATCTCTCTTGAAGTCATTATCAATCATTCTGTTAAGACCCATCATAACAACATTACATATCAGATCGGAGTTTTAAGCGATATCAGTGCGTAATTATCTACATTAATTTTTTTATATGTTTAAATATTCGTTCTATAATTTTAAACATTTATATATTAGCCAAAATAGAATTTTAAAATATAATTGCCGAAATGGAATTTAGTACCTTATAACATCCTGAACATCTATATGTGTCTTAGGACAGTATCCTGACAAGAGTAAAACCTCCATGTAATTTACACCATTATATATGCTAACTTTCCCGCTCAGAGAGGGGGGAAGAGGGGGTAGTGAAAACAAAGGAAAACACAAAAACAAGAAAGAGAGGGAAGGGATAGCTAGATGGGGATCGAACAGTTTAGTAGCATCGGGAAAGACCTAGAAGAAATGTTTCTACATAGCACTGTCTTCTTGGGCATATACGTCACACATTTCCCAATATGCCTCACGCTGAATCACAATCCAAGCTTACACAATCTTTACGCGGTTAGTCTAAGCGAAATGATTATCGTGGAATGTAGTGTTTGTGCAGGAAGTCCACTTGGGAGGCGCAACTACAAAATGGGGCAATGGTGAGTTCACTCTTGTTTATTTTTAATAGTGTCCAATCTTGCTGATTTCTTTAACTGTTGTAGCTTTATGGTAATAAGCGCTACAATAATTCTGTAGCAGAGAGGACACTTATGTAAAAGTTGGTTGCCTAGATCAACTAAGATTTTTGGTAATCACCTCTGAACTGAGGTACCTGAAAGTCTTTAAATTCTTTCACAGTTGATGATACTGCAAACCCAATATATAGAGTAGGGTGTTATTTAATGTTGGACTCTTTATCCAAAACAATGGATAATGATTTTTTTAAAGTATTTTATGAATTAATTACATCACATTTTATAATTCTCATCATTAAGTGTTCGAGTAATTTACTTAGATCTGCAAACATAAATGGCTAGAGAGGTTGATTTTTCTGATATTTGGTGAGAAATTTCTCCAACTCAAGTGAAACTGACAGTATAAATCCCAGCTTTGTTGTCAAAAATTGATCCTGGTTTGAAAATCATTTGATTTTGAAGGATTCTTGTTAGAAGAGTAAAAATGACATTAAAAAAAAAGCAGCATTGATGCTCTTTCTAACACCTTTGAATTCTCTACCCAACTAATAGAACAAAACTTTATTGGGAAAAGAGATAATTCTGTTATTTTTTGGCAGTCTTCATGTCTCATTGGAGAATCTTTAGATAAATAATATAGTTATTGCAGAAATTGGTTGATAGCCCAACTAGCGTTAGCAAGTGCAGTTTTGAAAGCACTATGATCAATGTGTAAAGAACAGTTTCATAAGCACCATGATCAATGTGTAAAGAACAGTTTCATAAGCACCATGATAAATGTGTAAAGAACAGTTTCATAAGCACCATGATAAATGTGTAAAGAACAAGTTCCAAATTCCAAACAACAATACCCAGCTGAGTCTTCTGAGTCACAGTATTTATGCTCTCACCAAATTAAATGCAGTAAAATGAGCATTGCTTAACCATATTTGCAAGCTCACGTTTGAAAAAAAAAAAAAAAAAAAAAAAANAATGCAGTAAAATGAGCATTGCTTAACCATATTTGCAAGCTCACGTTTGAAAAAAAAAAAAAGAAAAAAAAAAGATCTACCTAGTCAATACACAATGCCATTACTTTGAAAAGATCACTACAAGCAGGAAAAGTCTAACAGAAAAATATGCCATGCCATTATTTGACTAATAGCCTACCATATTTCAGCACAAGAAACTTCATCTTTGACAAGGAAACTCTGAATAGAACAACTAAGGCCCAATATTACAATGGCATGTTATTCTATTCGTTAGGGCTTAACATAAGGTTAAGTGATAACAACCACCACTTTGGATTTTACAATGTTCGGTTAGAGCTAGAGTCCTCGTTAAAGTGCTTGTAAAGTTAACGTGAGGTCTACCTTCTGGTTAGCATTTTAAAATCCAAATTAACTTTTAAACATTCTGCTATATTGTTTTATGGCAGTTATTATTCAAGTGAGATTACATTATTATTTTTAGAAAACTTTGGACAGATTTTTATGGATTCTCTTGGTTTTAATATTGCCCACCTGTAATTAAATAGATGTTTCACACATGATTACCTAATCACAGATTTGTTGTGTTATAATTCTAACTTTAAAGTAATTCATTATATACCTCTTTGGTGTACATGGTACGGCATCAGCCTATTGATAAATCGATCCGTGTTCAATCCCAGTCACTTCATTTTTTTAAAGAACAAATTACTCCCCGATTAACACCGAGATGATAATAAAATAATTATGTCGAATTTATTCCTTCTATTTAATATAGCTGTTTAATTTAGGATATCAACGTTTCTTTTGGGCAAGTTTTTACAGTGTGATTTGTAAGTCATCGTACGACGTGGGGCAGAGGTTTTTAATACCTAGTATCAACTTTTATTACAACTATTTTGGCTTCGCACTACAGGCTATTCTTTCCTATTCAAAATATGTAAATTTTTTTCAATGGTTTCACTTCGCGATTCGGAGTGGTAATTTCTTTTTGTCAATAGTTATTAGTAATTGAAATAGTTGTAGGCCTACCTATATTTTTATCGTCTTGCAAGTTATTATGTGTAGGCCTGAATGGATAATATGAGACGTGTCTTTTCTTCACTTTCTCCCCTCCAGTATTTGTCCATGGTTAATTAAGGGCGGTTTTTATTTAAATATTAAATTGTGTGTTTAAAAATTTACTATGACTCTATTGTTTAGATATTTAATTATTTTGAAGCTTAAAAAATATCATTAAAATAAATGCCTGTTTAAAATAAACAAAGTGGGTATACCCATCTTTATTTGCATAGAAAAAAGCATTATATATTATAAACTTATATGTATGAATACGATTAATGAATAACATGACATATTATAAACAACATGTATTATACTCTAATCTGTTTTCCTAACAACTCCATAACTTTTCAGACATTTAAATAGTTACTTACAATCTATTGGTTCAACTTAAGCCAATAAATAGCTTTGTAACAAATCTAGTGCTCTGAGAAGATTAATGATAAGAACTAATGGAAGGCACCCATCCGTAGCTTGACAAGCACATCAAAATAGTATTGTAAAACACAAAACCAAGTTTAACCAATTGTATAAGTTATGAGGTATTTAACGTGACAGTGTAAGATTGGACCTAAGTTTAGTTCCAATTTCAAAACTAATTCATAGTCATAAGCACTAGAATGTACACCTTCACCAAGTAGGCTTATAGATGACAATGCATTTTTTTACTGCAGGAACGAAGTCAAATATTTTGTTGTACCCACTAGCAGCCTTCACTGTCAATATGCTTCTTTCCCTTTGCATGAGAACGGATTTAAGATATTCCCATGTTACTTATATCAAAGTTAGTTTAACACAAAAAACAAAGTCCTTTAGTTTTTACCACAATCCACTCTTTGAAGCCACAGCCAATCTGTAAACACTGTACTGTCCAACCAATCATCCTTAAAATAATTTTTTCCTCTGAGTTTACTCATTTCTTTTTATACACCAAGGTTACAAGCTAAACAATTTGGCACTGCAGAGTACTTATATCAGCCAAGCTCGCAAAGCGTAGAGCTTTTTTGAGGGGAGTGGTGTCAAAGTGGAAAAGTGAACACCACAACAAAGAGAGTACTGTGCCATTGGAATGCTAGTATAGTTTAAATTTAATTGTTTCTTCCTCTAGAACAGAAGTGGTCAAACATTCTATTGCACTCTATAAGTTGACCGTGGCTGCTAGTTTGGTCAATTCCCTAGTGTAAAGGCTCTTAACCTTTTCTTTATTGTAGACCCTCTTTAAATATATTGTGTTGCTGCGGACCAACAAGATTTAACTTAAGATTTAAGACATTAACGTGCATCAAATATTTATTTAAAGTTTCTCATGAAGGGTACTCAGATTTGGAGGGAAGGGAGAATTAAGTTAGTCTGTTTACACACACACACTTCTATTATATTTTTATTGGAATGATTCCAAAAAAATTAATAATAATAATAATAATAATAATAATAATAATAATAATAATAATAATAATAATAATAATAATAATAATAAGTAAGTCTTTTAATTCTTGCTGGAGAAACTGAAAATACAAGCGCATAAAATAATTAATACAATATACTGATACAAAAGTCACATGAAAATGAAAGCTAGAAAATGATATGAATATAATTTGTACAAAATTATACCCCATTAAACACAAGTTGGGTGGAAAAAGGAAACATATGTTCATATAATTATAATTAATAAGAGGTCTGGTGCTGCAGTTCACTTACAAGCCTTGTTATATCAAGCTTAGTAGTTAAAACTTGTATTGTGAGTTCTGACTAAGTTTTTCAAACAGTTTTCTGCTGCTGTGAGCCCCTATAGTTCATACACATTAACTGAAAAGGGATCTCTAATCCAGTTTTTGCTTGCATCAGGAACAGGAAAATATTCACGGAAACTATGCTGCAAATCTTCCACATTAAGTGATGTGTCCTCCTAAGACTACTCTTCATTGGTGGAACCAAGAAAATTTGTGAGGATTGGAAATGTCTCATAGTTTCGATTAGATAGGTGATGATGTCACAGTTCCAACTTTTTGTTCATTGCTTTGATCTTGTCTTCAACTTGAAAAACTATAACCTTTTCTCATAAAAGATTTAAGTTGAGAATATTTAAATGGGTGAAGATAGCCGACAGATAGGCTTCTTTGACTAACCAGGAAAAATCTGTCAAACTATCGCTGAGGTGAAATTGCTTCTTTATGAGGATTAATCTTGTCTTGTCTCTCAATTCCCAAAAACAAGCCAAAACTTTACATCGTGATAGCCAACAAACGAACTTCACAGTGTAGCAAAAGTTGATGCTGTTCACTGTCAATATCTTTGCAAAGTTGTAAACAAAGTCTTGCGCTGAGTGATTTGCTTTTTATAAAATTGACAATTTTGATTGTTTCATTTAAGGTCTGCTTTAGTTTTTCTGGTATCTTCTTTGCAACTATAGCTTCCCTTTGTATTCAGAAATGGTACCAAGTTACCGACAGTATGATTTACTTGATCCGTGGTACAAGTTAGATAAGTTTTCCAGACATTTTCCATGCTTCGTATGTGCTAATTCTAACACATCTCAACCAATCCATGTCATGAAATGTTATAAACTCGTTTAAGCTGTTAAATACTTCTACAGCTGTAGTGTGTGCCAACAAAGGGATGAATAGTAAGTTTTCAAAAACATTTCTCTCATGTTTAGTATAGTAAGCATAATAAGGTCGCTTTGTTATGTCTGTACTTTAATCCAATTGCAGTGCAAAGTAGGGGGACATGTGAATTATTTATAATAACTGTTCCTTGATGTTGGCTGACAAAACGTCGATTCACTTCTTGACTGTGTCATTTGACAAAGGTATTAAGAAAAAGTCCTAGGCAGCTTTCTCAATAAATAATGCAGAAACCATTAGTTCTTCAGCTATTGTGTGCGATTTTTCAGGTTTTTCCTATTAGTTGAGAAACTTTATATGAGGCCCTCAATGCATTTTCATTGTTACAACCAATTAAAGTTTTTTAAAATCATTTTCTTACCTTCCCGAAGCAAATGCTCCTTACTTTTGAAAAAATTGATTAGTATCGAGAGGTCTTCACAATTATGATGGCTTTATTGGAAAATATCTCATAACTAGGGGGCGGATTTTGCCCTAAATACCTTTTTTGATTGCGAAGATGGTGTGATAACTTTTATAGTGCCTATAAATGCTTATTTCAGTGTTTAGTGCCTATTTTACAATTGAGAGCCATAAAGTGCCTTTTTTCTATCTCTTTTTTCCTTCTATATACTTGCCCCCCCCCCCCCCCCC
>CABFWB010006989.1:14650-28313 GCA_902151455.1 Timema bartmani
AAAAAAAAAAAAATGTATTTAACCAATCAAATATATTATACACAAACCTAAAAAAGGATTATCATTTATTTTTTAAGTTATAGTTGACATTCAGTTTGGCAATCAATAGAATTTTTAGTTAGCTAATATTTATTAAATATATTAAATCAATGCTTATGGTTATGTACGATTAATATAATTTAAAGTTATAATTTAAAAATGGGAGAGTGATTCTTAGCTACCTTACATAATAGAATAGAAAACCTATAAATGTTTAGATAAGAAGAATAGTTTCAACACATTAAATAAATCATTTATTAAAAGTGATTATAGTTGTAGGTTTATCATACTACCCCCTCCCCTTTCTCCAAATACATACACAAAAGTGTATGGGGTTATTAAAAACAGGTAAAACATTGAACTTACCAAATAGTTATGTTCATGTGGCAAAGTGCCAGATTCAGCTACAGAGGTAATGTCTTTTATGGCCACTTTTAGCTCTTCTTGGTCTAAAGAGAAATTTGCTGATTCCCTTGAAATGTCTTCAATGTTATGTGCCTCATCAAGTATTACAACATCTCGAGAGAGTTTAACATTCATCTGCTCACACACAATAAATAAATATATATTTTTATTTGAGTTATTTAACAAGCATTTTCTGAACAAACTGCTTATATCAGCATAGGAATTTAAACTAAATTAAACTAAGGGCTTAAAAACAAGGTATGACCATATAAAAACAAAATATCCAATTTGAACAAAATAAATCAAATTGTTTCGGCTCTAGTCACAGGGACAAACACTCTGTCTGCAGAATCGTAAGAACCCTTTCTTGGGTAAGAGAGCAAAAAAAACTTAAAGATTTGTCATAATCTGGAGGCCAAAAAATGTTCATGATTACAACACTTTGAATGAGAAAATAAAAAAATAAAAATTATAAAGTATATATGTTGTAGTTTTTTTACTATAACATTTCTGTGGAGCATATAGTTTTGGTTATGTGAGTTAATTAAAATAAGCTTTTTTAAAAACATATTAAAACTATTTGATTAGCAAATTCAACTTTCGGGACAAACATAGACTTAGGATAAATAAAAACAAACTTATATTTTAATTAGCTGCTGTATCCAATTAGCAACAAACTTTGCTGTATTACTTGGCAAGGGTTTGAAAAATGTTATTATATTTTGTCAATGATAGAAATAAAACTTCAATATAAACTCAATGAGTAAAAATTGAATAAATTTTGAAATATTTAAAAGATAAAACCTAAATTACAAAATGGCTTGACTAAATTAATTTAAAACTTGTCCTAATTTTTTAGAAATGGAAATTTATGGAACCTTTAAAATGTACTTTAATAAGTTCTTGTTTAGCAGAAATTAGTAATATTTATTTTCATTGTATTTAAAACAAATCCAAATTTGTATATAATTTTATTGTTATGAATTAATACTATGACATAGCAATCTAAACAAGGCTATTAAACAAAGAATTTTAACGCACACACTAGGCTCAAATAGAGAGTACTTTTATCTTTACAAAAGAAGACACCAATATTATTCTGGTGAATTTGATCACATATTTTGGAAATGATGACCAAGATGCCAAGTGAAAGTGTCAGAATAAAGAATAATGCACTGTGGCAAAACTGCTGACTATTTGAAACTGACAACATAACAATATACATTCATCAAAGAAGAGGCAGCCCATAATCTCTCAGTTGTAGAATTGAACATTATTTTCAAACAATTATCACTGTTTTACAAAAACATTTAAAAAATCAGTTACTAACATCTCATTGCATTTTTTAACACCGCATTTTACTACCTGTTTAAGTTATACCCCTACATACTGATTTCACTTATGTTTAAGGGATTAGGAAGGTTTTTAATTTAGAGGAAGTACACCCACATTTGTGTGGACTGAGAGTGAAAAACCGTTTAGGAAAAACTATCCTCAGTGCTCCTGGCAAGGATCAAATCACAATCTCCCCATCTCCAGCAGTCTAGTCTAATGTGAGAGTAGCACCTTGGACTGTGCAGCCACCAGAGCAAGTCATTGCAATCATAAACAGTAAAGTGAATGTCCCAAATGTAATGTTTATTAAAATGATATTTTTAGCACCGAGTCTTACTACCTATTCGGGTTATACCAATTACATTAATGGTTGTATGGATTAGGAAGGTTACAATTAGATGAAGTGTACCTGTATTTGCATAGAGGGAAAGTGGAAAAACCATCCTTAATGCACCCAACTGAGACTCAAACCTCAATTTCCCCGTCATTGGCAGTCTGGTCTACTGTTAGTAGAACGTTGGACCATGTGGCCACCGAAACAGGTAAAATGATTGTTAAACTGTAGGAGATTGTGGAGAAGGTTGTGTACATTATTCTTATTTTAAAAAAGATTTTATCTCTAGCAGAGTAATACTTGAAAATCTAAAATATTATTTGTCAGGCCACATGGCATCTGTGTTATTAGAGGGTGTTCAATAGTACGTAAAGATATTTGGGTGCTAGGGGTGTTTGAGTTTTGCTTATTTTAGCTGACAAGCAGGGAGGATGGAGAGTCAGAAAAAGCTTACATAGGACAAAGGGAAATAGGCAAGAATGGCGCGGTGACCCAGCTACCCCAAATGGACACACAATAATTAAAAGTGTTGAGATGTGAATTCAAGGACTTTGGTCATCAGTTTAAAAGTGGCTTAGAGTTTTTTTATAACTATGATAATTCATGTATTTCCTAATAATACTTTTCTTTACAATTTCAATTAATTGTAGATTTTTAATATAATTTTTTAACCTATTTAGTATAATAAATTTAAATTCAGTTCACAACAGCATTTATTGTTAATTATTTTGCACCATTAATTTATCTATTTACATTAATAATAACCATCAATTTATAAATTACATAAAAATATTAGTAGTTCCCGTGATCAAATTACGAATCAAGTTTCCAAATATAGCGTAAACAAGAAGGGCAAGAAAGAGGAGGGTGGTTGGCTTATTTTTGCTTACAAATGGAGGAAGGGGGTCCAAAATGGCCAAAAACGTGCTTACATAAACTTGAGTGCATCCTTACCCAAACTTTTGTAAAATATATATTTTAAAAGGAAATCTCTTTCCTTATAAAATAATGATCCATTTAAAAAAGTTACCAAGACAAAGTGATTATATATATGCAAAAATTGACATTAAATAATTTCAGTTATTCTGCTTTTTTGTTAGCACCATGTCTTGCTACCTTTCAGGTTATTCACATTATGTACCAGTTAAGCTACGAGTTAGGGTCGAGGAAGGTTGAATTTAGACGAAGTGTACCCACAATATTTGCATAGAGAGTGAGTGGAAAACTATTTAAGAAAAACCACCTTCAGTACACCTGACCAGGATTTGAACCCCAATCTCCCTGTCATCAGTAGTCTTATCTAGTGCAGGAATGATGCTTTTGACCATGCCGCCACTGACGCAGGTTCTACTTTGTTGGAACCATCAATAATAAAACCATGATTTTGATATATTTTATATAAGTTAAATAATCAAATGTGACTTACACTTTTTTGAATGAGAGGATCAATTAAATAGCTATAAGGGCAGAATATCAACTCTGCAGTGTCTTGAAGAGAGCGTGCTGCATAATATGGACATGCCTTCTTTTGTCGACCAATTTTTACTAAGTCTTCAATGTCCCATGGTGTGTTGAATTTGAGTTTACTCAACTCTGTATGGGATCCAATGTAATTCACATTGCTGTAAAAGTAGCAGCCTGGCCCCTGAAATTAGAACAGTGTTGATTTGCGTATAACCCGAACGGGTAGTAAGACGCGGTGCTAATAATAATAACAGTGTTGATCACAAAAAGTATTATTTTCTAAATATTAAATCTTTCTTACATTTAAAAGTTGAGCGTATTTCCTATTATTTACGTTTAAAAAATGAGGGGACTTGGGAAAAGCCTACGAACCGTAGTCATTACTTCCTCGTCATACTTTCAGCCCTTTCCCCTAAGTTGTTTCATTGTAAAAATATGATCTGTAGTGCTCCTCACAGTTCAAAAACCAGACTGATATTCTCCAATCTCTATGTCAGCATACGGTTTTAGCTTTTCTAAGATATTTAGTGATAGAACTTTGTAAGCAACATTTAGCAGAGAACTACCTCTATAATTTTTACAATCCATTTTAATACTCTTCTTATGTAAGTTGCACAAAGACTGCTGTTTTCCATTAATCTGGAAGCTGCTCTTCTTTTCATACCACACTGATTAATTTGTTTACCTCTATGTAAAACCTATCTCCACCCACTTAAATCAGCTCTGCTGTAATTTGGTCCTCTACCAGCACCTTTTAGTTCTTGAGCTTTATTAATGCCGTCTTTACTTTTTCTTTTGTTACTCATATATAATATTCTATCTCTTCTGTTTGATCTTGTACGTTATTGAAATAGAGATATGAATATTATGCTAAGCACATTGGTATGTGGTATACACTTTTTATTATATTATGTCATTGTCCTAAGCTACCAGAGACATAATATATAGTGTATACATCATAACAATGTACACAGTGTTGCATAAAAGTAAAAGTTTGACAAATTACATTTTAAATTTTTTTTTTATTATTGTCTTGATATGATTTTCATAAAATATGTTGGTGTTTGGTTTAAGGTATCAGCAATTTTTTTTTATATACCTCTTGCTAGATTGTCATTGCACTAGTTTTCTTATTTTATATTCTGCTGCAGACTCTTCCAATTAATGCAGTAACAAGATACTTAAATGAAGTAAATTTGAAATGCATTATTATTTTTCAGTCATATTGCAATTTTAAAATAATAATAATATATATATATATATAAGTATTTAGATTATTAATATGTCAGGCCACAGCAAAAACATGGATTTTTCAAACAACTTGCTGATTGTGTACTGAATGGTTGGCTTTATCCAAGAATTCTGTTGTCAAGAGAAATGTTTCACCAAAAGTATGAAGGTCAACAGTTCCAATAGCTACGTACCTATATAGTGGGCTTCTACAACAATTTATAATGTAAGAATGAAAGCCATGATGTTTGCTGATAACTTGATGGTATGGTGGGAGAAGGAAGAGGAAGTACAGAAACAACTACAAAAATAGAATAAGGAAGTTAGTGTGTGGAATGAAATTTAGCATGGCAAAGTGTGAAGTAATGGTTATGACACTGAAGAAGATAAGGCCTAGTAAAGTGCAGAATGTAAAATACCTTGGAAGCGTAATTGAGGTGAGAGTAAAGAGGATGTAATGATAAGAAAACAGCAGGGAGAGTTGTTCTATAGGTGTGTAAGAGACCTGCTATGGAGAAGAGAAATGCCCTCGAAGTGTAAGACAGGGCATACTTTGTACCCATTGTCACATATGCACCAGAAACATGGAAAATGAATGTAAGAAAGACTAGGAAAGAGGAGGCCACGGGAATGAAGTTATACAGAAAATATTGGGGGTATAAAGAGTACATGAGATAGTAGAGGAAGCAAGACTGAGATGGTATGGACATGTAATGAGGATGGAAAAAGATAGGATGACAAAGAAAATGTTGGCAATGAAGTATGTAAGAAAAAGACCGCAAGGGAGTCCAAGAAAAAGATGGCAGGAGCAGATAACAAAAAGTGTTCAAGTGAGAAGAGAAGAATGGAAGAAATTAAAGGAGAAAGAGTGGTAGGAAGATAGAAAAAGATGGGAGGCATTTTACTAAACTGACCCGGCCACAGGCTGGAAACAATTGACGATGATGATGACAGGCTAATGCAAATTTAATGCAGAGTATATTCGTCCGGTAAAGAATGATTCATGTGTATTTCTAAAAATTCGTGAAACTTAGGGTGATTTACTTTTCAGAGCGGAATATTGGCCGACAACAAGACTTCGCACAACTCTTGATTGAAAGGAGATGATTTGGTTTTAGAGGTTAATGCCCTATAGAACAGGAATCATTGAGTTAATTTGTTTGTTAATAGCCGTTCTAAATCACTCGTGTTTTTCCCAATCGATATTTTGAGTAACAGAAAAAAAAATTTCTGCTGAAAATGTATACTTGTACAATTTACAAAATAACACTTTCCCGTCTGTGGAAAAGACACTTTCACTGGACTCGTCTACTAACTGCCATAAATGGTAAGATTAAGATTGTCTGACTTTCGGCATTCTGCTCACTTAGAGATAAAATGAATATATGGAAGTATGTCAAATAACTTGAGATATACAATTTAAATTGACAATCTACTCAGCTAATAGTTACATTCAAAACAATCGTGACTACACCGCTGATGTAAATAAAGCCCTACATTTCCTGTTCTTTGGAAATTCCAAGCTAGACAACACCTTATCAAGCACTGGGGTTTTCCATTGAAACATTGAAAAGATAAGAATGTAAAAACATATGCATTTTTTCTTCTAATTTCTGTCTTAATTAGTATTGTTTTATCAGAAAATAATAGGCTACATTCATTGTTTCATGTCTGGCCATACTATTAATGACACGTGAAAACGAATGTTTTAAGTAAATGGAAATAATGAATTTGTGCAGGGTAAGAGTAAAACCAATAAAAAATGCCACAAAATGGCAAAAACTGTAAAATTATTCAACTATGCAAAACTTTGTACAATAAAAGTCATGTTTTCAATATTAGGGTGTCATAAAATGTGTTTACATACAAGTTACCAATGCGATCGACTCCACAGAAAAAAGATGCAATTTCATCAACTTCCAGGCTTTGGTTATTACCATATGGCATATTTGTATTTGCAATCTTTTTAATTTTAATGAACCCCAAAACTTAGTATGAAATATAAAGCAAAATAAATACTTACATTTAAAGGGTCCAGAAGTTCTTTGCACATCTCGGTTTTGTTCTTATAATTTTTTCCTGGTGTGCTGATGCAGCTATGCTCTCGACTGGACAAAACTGTCATTCTTGAATGGGAGGAAAAGCCCATTTAAAATAAAAAAAACCTACTAGTGACAATTTTACTAGTTTAAAATATTATAATAAAGAAAACTAGTGAAACAATGTCTTAAAACAACACCTGCTTGCAGATTGTTAGTGATGTTTTGAAAAGTTGTGAGTAAAACTATATATTCAATTTCATTTTATTTCTTTGTTATCCTAAAGCATCTAGTTTTAAATCAATCAAATTTGACTTTCAACTCCATCCTTTTTTTTAAACACTGCATCTTACTACTCTTTCAAGTTATATGCTTACGTGCCAATTACAGGAATGGTTTTAGGGACTAGGAAGGTTATATTAAAAGAAGTGTAACCCCATCTGTGTGGAGGGATAGTGGAAAACCAACCTCAGAATACCCGATCTCCCCGTCATCGGCAGTCTGGTCTATTGTGTTAGTAGTGGGTTAGACCATGCACCCATCAAAGCGGGTTTCAACTCTTATTTGTTAAAGTATTTAGCATATTTTCCTCTTCTGCTGATAGCTTTGTAGTAAGTTATTCCTCTACAGTAGGTTTACTTAGGTAAATAGTCAACCAAGTTGGATCTTAAATTCTTCACCTGACAAAATATTTTGGATCTGAGAATTTATTTGAAGACCTTAACTAACTTTGTAGCTTGATTGATAAAAAGGGGAAGAGGGAAATTTTATCTCCTGCCTCCCTGCAGCACAGCTTCTGAAGAGCAAACTAGTGATGCAAGTTGGGCCGAAGGTGATTTTTTTAAAAGTTACTATAGTGTACTCAAGTGAAAGGACTGTCTTGTGCAGTCATGTTTTGTAGTGTAGTGATGGGTGAGCAGGGTTATAAGGGGACTTTCAAAGCACATTGAGGGCATCACTTAAAGGCCTTTTTTTTAAATAATTATGTATTTAATATTGCATTAAGATGAGGAAACATCTAAAATCTAGGATTAAAGGCCACTTATTTAGTGCGTTTTTTCCAGTGACCCTCAATTCTTTATTTGGTAAAGATGCTAGACTAGCACATGTTGCCAGCATCCTTTAGGGAAACAGGAGAAACACTATTTTATATTGAAGAAGGGTTAACAGCTGAAGATAAAGCAGGTCTAGTTGGTGCATTTTAGTAAATTATATTACATATTTGTTTTTAGCACAAATGCACATAAATTTGTAATCACTAATTAAATCATAGCTATTCAGGCCATGCACACAAAATAATATACATGTATTGCCGATCTTCATATGTTTAAACCTTGTAAATGTTTTCATCAAATACAACCACTCAATTTATGAAAATGAAAACATAAAAATCAAGTTTAAATAATTTAAAGAAGAAAATACAAATAAGAAGCTTAAAAAAACAGCTTCGATAATTATAAAGTTAAAAATAGTTGGGCCTACTACACTGGTTGAATGTTTTAGAATACCAATACATCATCCATAAATAGCTATGTTTAACTGTCACATGAATTCTCCTACTTCATAGACAATTTTTTCTTAGAATGAAGTAAAACAATTCCAAAAGGTGTGTGTTTGTTTCTTTCAATAAATATTAAAATTAGTTAAGAAAACTAAGGTCAATTTACCATTATATGTTTGAAAACATGTGTTTGTTTTTCTATGGTTTATTAACCCTTTTGCTGTGTATTTAATTTTTACCTATCTTCAGAAATGCTAATTATAGGTCAAAAATTCAAAATCTGAAAATTTGCATGATGATCATGATTATGATTAAATAATGTGATTTTTAACTAGTAATGCATTTTAAATATGAAATTTAGAACCACGTCTATAAATCACATAATAATATATATTTTATATCCATAACATTTTATACGTCATATATTATTTATGTCACATTTTACCCGAATGCAATGTTATTCTGCTATCAGAACCATTCTTTATTTTACTTGTAGCCAACATTAGTGTCAAACTTATTGATAAATAAGGATTTGATAGGCCTAATATTGGCCTAATATGGGCCAAATGTAATAAAAAGAAAATTTTTGAAAATTAGGTTATGTCAACACAACTTGAAAAATTTTGTGCTACATTGGTGCTTTTCTCAGTGTAGTGTAGTCTATAAAATCATATATTTGTGTTAAGCATGATTTCAAAATATGAAATAGGTCAAGAACAAAAATAAAATAGCAAATAGAAGAAATAAAATAAATTTTAAAACTCACTAAAGTATTGAAATTTCTAATTGCCATACCAACCAACCAGTAGCCAGAGTCACACAGATCTTGCTCAAAGTTCAATCATACTCATTACTTTTTACTAAACATGACATTTTAGATTTTAGCATTTGTTTGAGACTAAAAACACGTTTTCTTATTAGGCATACATACTGTGTCTATACACTTATATTACACTCATTTTTCACAATTGTCATGATACTGGTTTTCATGTTTCACTCTACACAGTGACAGGTCTTCCTGTACACTTTCTTTCTATGGTATGTTTGGAAACAACCAATCACACACAAAGCTGGTATTCCTGGACAATTAGGACAATAGAAAGTTGTTTGTTTAAGCTTACACTCCCCTTTTCCCTTTCTGGAACATTTGCTCGGTAGAATGCTGCACACAGAACAGTTTGGCTGGTGTTTCTCGTCTTGAAACTGGGCAGGAAAATGTCTTTCAGTCAATCTTGCATTCAGTGTCGTCGAAAAACGCCTACCACATTTTGTTAATGTACACCTTTCATATCCTTCCGCCAAACCATCAATAACTTCCTGTCTGTACTTTCTGTGTGACAGTTTTAGAGCTGGATTTGCCATACTATAGGCAATGCACCCATTCACTAAGGCAGTCTCAATTGCAAAGTGCCAAAGTACTTGGTACCACTTTTTAACCTTATAATCAAAGGGGTAAGTTGAGCAAAGTTGATCAAATTTGTCAACACCTACCATGTGCTGACTTGGAATTAACTTCAACTTCAGATACCCCAGCATTTCCTACATTTGACAGCATGTTTGCTCTACCTGTATCCTGCCATGTGGAAGATTACATTTGTTTTTCTTTGTAGAACCACACTTTAGGTAGATTCCCTTTATTAGATTTGTCTGTCTTTATGGCTGGTGAAGCTCTTTTCTATTTGCACAAACTGTGCTACACGCCCCAGTGCCTATTTGCCTCAGGTCATCATACAAGTGTACACTGGAATAAAAATTGTCCATGTATATTACGTGACCTTTATTCTCAAAACTAGTGAGCAGTGATTTCACTATTCTGTATGCTAGGCCTCCTTTGGGGATCAGTACATCACCTTTGCCTGTGTATACTTCAAACTTCAAAAGGAAACCTGTATGGGAATCGCAGAGAGACCATATTTTTATACCCCATTTGGTAGAGGGTTTAGATGGCAGATATTGCTTGAACGACAAGCGCCCCTTACATTTCACCATTGTTTTATCAATAGATAATTCCCTGTTTGGGGTATAAATTTGAATATAGGAGTCCTGAACAAAATTTAGAATAGGTCGTATTTTATAGAGCATGTCATACCCAGCTTCTCCCTTTCTTGGCTGTGTGCTGTTGTTATTGAAATGCAAAAATAAACGAAAATATTGATATCTGTCTCTAGTGAACACCCTACCAAAACCTGGGGTGCGAGTGAGACAAAAAGAATCTTGGAAATATGAATCTAAGCTTGGTTTATGAACCATGCCCATTCCAATTTCAATTGCAAGAAATGCCTTTATGTCACCTTCTGTTACATCTACCCAGTTTTTATATCTGGACCTTGGGGACAGATTCACATTTTTGTCTAAGTATTCCTTAGCAAAAATATTTGTTTCATTTGCCACGTGTAAAAAGATTGAATGAGGAAAAAACTTGTAAAAACATCCAGTTGGATCCAAGCCATCTATACCAACTACACTATTTTGTCCCATGAATGTAGGTATCCAATTTATATTGACTAATTGTCCTTCGCCAACATCATTGATCGGATTCCACCGTCCACTAACATCAGCAAAATTATCTCCCAATACATCAATACCAGTTGGTTCATCTTCTTCACTAGAAGTAGTGTCATCAACTGATGTAAATGTCATCCCACTCAGAATCAGAATTCAATATCACCTCAATAGCTTCACTGGACAATCTCTCTTCTGGAATTCATATTATGAATAAAATATGGCACTTCGCAAAACCAAAACATAGGCCTAACTAGCAAATTAAATTTATTACAGGTTTGTGTTTGTAATATCTAACATAAGGTTCTAAAATACATGCTAATAAAATTTTACTATTGCCACAGAAATATTATTTTTATTACACTTCACATGTCACGAATTCATCAAAAATAAATTAAATGTTACTAACACAGTAGAATAACTGGGTAGATATCACAAATATTACACTATAAATCCCTTAACATTGTTTTCCGCCACATAAATATTGCACATGTGCTACAAGTAATTAAATGCGGAAGTAAACAAGTGCAACTACTGTTATGAATTAGTAGCTGGTAACTGACAGTTCTCTAAATTAAAAACCAGATGTCAGAGGCGCACGTGCATGCTAGTATGAAAAATTCAGCATTCTAACACTCTTGTGACTATTTCTGACTGTCGCAGCAAAGGTAGATAAAGTTTACACATCGTAGGGTAAAGTCGATTTCCAGAGTCAATGGCTATAATGCTGAAATCGGATATATCCGATTAACGCAGAAAAAGGGTTAAGGGACTTGTTTTGGTATCAAAATTTGGTAAAATTTAAATCTATCATTAAAATACATTATATATGTCCTATGAAATATTTCTACAAACATAAAAAACATAAAATTCAACTTTATTTTGCCCTACTAAAAACAACAACATTGACCTCGGTGGTCTTAGGGCAAAGTGTTCGCCTCGGGGACCCGTGTTAGTTGGTTAAATCCCAGCAAAGGTCTGCGGATTTTTCTTGAGTGATAGAAATCTTAGNGGTCTTAGGGCAAAGTGTTCGCCTCGGGGACCCGTGTTAGTTGGTTAAATCCCAGCAAAGGTCTGCGGATTTTTCTTGAGTGATAGAAATCTTAGCACAACTTCCTTCAGAGGGGAAATAAAGCAGTTAGTCCCATGTAGATTATTGCAAGTAAAATATCCCTAGAAGGTATGTGATAATAACATTCCAACAAAATTGGTAGGCCCTTTTGAGCTCTCTCAAAGAAATTCAGTGTGGAAGGCAATGGGGAGCCACCACACTTCCTGAACTCCCCTAGTACATGCAATTTCTACCAGATGGTGCGGGCCACACTAACTAGCCAAAGGGCTGAGTGCATATCCAGCTCGTAATGGATAGAAATCATACTAAACCAAAATTCTCTCAGTTAAGATGTACCTTCCGTTTAGCCTGATAGGTTATACTACTATGTAGGTTATATGATTGTACAGTAGTGCAATCAAAGTATTAACAGTGTGAATGAATATATTGTTTCAATGCAATTTTAGTTGCATCTTGGCCATCAGAGTATTAGTTTTTAAAAAAGATAAAAAATTGTATTTTTCATATTTAATTTTATGCACTTGACTAATGGTGAAATAATAAATATAATTATTGCAAAATGGATGGAAATGGGGTAGTTTAGAAATATTACAACAGTGCACATACTAGTCTGATTGAGCATTTAGATAATTTTACACCCATATCCAGGCAAACAATGAAAAATAGTGACATAATGATACAAATTTAGTTACAATATTAAGGGGCCGGTCAACACTCGTTCACCCATAAAAACATGGTATTACAAAATAAGATTTTGTGACCAAACCGTTCTATGGATTTGAAATCGGCTTTCACCAAATGAAAAGGGATTTATATTATCCAGAACGAAGAATCTGTATAGCTTTTACTAATCATACTAATTAAACTATACAATAAAAACTATCACATTTTCAGCCTCGCACTATTTTGCTTATAATGACTTCATTAAGTTAAAATTTCAAAATCGAATTTCACTATATAAAGCAGAACTATTTTTACTTCAATTTTCTTAGATTAGAATTTTTATTTAGTGTTCTATTATTTTTTTATATTAATTTAAAATTAATACTTACTTTAACAAGATTAATATGGATGTAAGTATTAATGTTGGAAAAAGAAGAAATCACAAGGTTAGATAATATTTTTCTCCTTGTTTTAGCTATATATTTATAATTTATTAGTTTTAATACTAAGTTTTAAAAGCTTATTTAGAAAATTAAAATTTGAAATAGTTTGGTAACTGTAGTGTTACGCTGCTTGTAGGAATACTGGTAACTACTTGTACCGTTTAGCAATTTACAAGAGTCTTCCATTTACAGCGTTGCCACGATCGTTTTAGAAGTGATGAGACAAACCATTTATTCCAATATTGTTAAGCTTTAAAAATATGTTCCCACTATTTTAAACCATAAATAAGAATCAATGTATTCACCTGAGAGTGGTAGGTGTACAATTTAAGCATCGATATTTAAGGCGCTAGAATAATCAGACAGAAATCCCCAAAACTCTTGTAATTTTATAACATTCATGGGCTGAGATATTCTTTTGTGTGTGTGTGTACGCACGAGTGCTTGGTTGTGAGACCAGTGGTCTTTCCTTTCCTCTATCTTTGTTTAGTTCAACCCCCACTCCTTTTGAAAGGTAGCAGGTATTGTACTTTAGGTTGAGGTCTAAAGTTGACAGTAGGAGAAGGAAAATATTTCTTGATTCAAACCAATTTTTAAAATGTATGCGTTGCGTGTGGTGGGCACATCAATGAATTT
>CABFWB010006990.1:0-28308 GCA_902151455.1 Timema bartmani
TCCAGCATGTAATAGTCCAAACCGACGACTTGACGTGTATAGTAGGTAGCACTGATAAGATCCAGGTTTCTGATGTGCGTATCCACCGTAGGATGTTCGAGGTCGATGGCATCCACTGATTCTGTTAGCGTGTCACATACATCTACGACGATTGTGTCGATCAAATTGTTGCAATAGCGTGCGACGGGTGTGAACCATATATTCCGTCAGTTGACGGTGACGTCGATTAGGTCCCACACATCACAAAGACGTGCCCAGCTAGGTGCTAGATAGTTGACCCGTTTGAGTCCGACGTCTTGTTTCTCGCTTATGACAACCATACAATCACCGGACATGCGTATAAAAGAAATTTCATGATTAGTCAGAATAATCTTCTGAGGATGCTGCGTGTTGCTGAAAAACTTTGATATGACCGACTTGTAGCTGCCCAGTTCTTGCCACTCTGTGAGGTTAAACACCGCACAATTCCCTCCGCATTTTTCTAGCTGGACACAGGGCGTAAAGTCGTTCTTGACGCTCATGCCAACGATGACTCGCTTGGCGTCGACTTCGTCCAGCGGAAACAAAGTGTTGAAAATACTGGTGATGGCGAGCGGCTTCACCGGGTTTGCTTTGTGGGTGCAAATGCCTTGGCCTTCCATGATATTTGATCACTTCGATGACTGTTGTGGTTATGGCCGGTACGCCGTCGGGACGTCCCTTTATATGCGCACGCTGATTGGACGCAGCCTCTTGAGGGATGGCAGGACCATAGCGTATTAAACACTGTGTTGTAATATCTCACCACCTTATCGTCGTTGCCTGTATGAATGGTGGGCGAGAATAGGGTTGGGAAAGTTTTCATTGGAATGTTCTGGGCGCGATAGAGAAGGGATGATACAGTAATGGCTGCAAACGTTTGAGGCTATGATTTGAAGTTGTATCATGTTATGAGACGTGTGGGAAGTGTTTTTGCGTATAAATGCCAGATGTGACTTTATACGGAGTGGAAAATCC
This sequence comes from Timema bartmani, assembly GCA_902151455.1. Taxonomy (NCBI): domain Eukaryota; kingdom Metazoa; phylum Arthropoda; class Insecta; order Phasmatodea; family Timematidae; genus Timema; species Timema bartmani. The sequence continues at coordinate 997 of CABFWB010006990.1, forward strand.
ATAATTGTCCAAATATTTTCCCACACCGTTCTTGACGATAAAGATGGCGACCCAAAGCATCCAAGGCTTAGTGTGTGGATCCATGTTGATGACGAGAGTGGCAGGTTGCGCTATTCTTGCGGGTAGTTGATCAGCAGGGAAAACACCCGACCGTACAGAATGGAACCACGGGTTTTGTTTTCAGCGCACGTCTTATGGTGTGCGTGTCCATCTTCAATCATCCAATATTGAAGTCCCCAAACGATGGAGGCTGAATAAAAATTACATACAGACTATGTGCCATGCACATGGTGCAGCCCAATTTAAGCGTTTTCAGAGACGAGCAACCTCTGTCGTACAGATATACGACAGGCGTAGGCGTGTATTTGGCTAGAAACATTTTAGTTTCTGCCCCATTGACATAGACGGTTTCTGCACGTGCTATGGCACGGGAGATGAGGGATCCAAGCAGGCTGTAATCCACATCACCTCTATCCCAGGGAATACCGTGCAGTTTGTTGACGATATAGTCGGCTTGCTTTTTAGCAGCGGTGAAAAGTTCCTGGATAGCGTATGGGGATTTTAGCACTAAATGTTGAAGTAATGTACCGCATACAGATAAAACACTCAGTTCCTTGACGATAAACTCTTTGCTGTCGTCGATGAAAGTCTAGAAATCTATAATGACGTTTATGATTTAAATGACGGGTGTAAGGGGCGGGAAGTCGCTTATATTAACTCCCATAATTGGTCACGACGTTTCTGTCCTTGTCGATGGTGATGATGTTGACAAACTCCCCGTACACGATACAATTGATGGTTTCGGTGAGAGCACTGGTAAAGCTCACTTCGATGTTCAGAGAACTATGCCTCGTCAAATTCCAATGCGATGTCATGTGGGCGGACAGATTAGGTGTGAGATCTTAAGCCATGAGATGATATCCCTTAAGGAAGGCTTCCCGTGTGATGTCGCTACCTTCATTCATGAAATGGATACCCGTTCCAGGAAACAGAGTGTGGTAGGACATGACATAGTTGACGTTTGAAAAATTGGCCTATAACAGTTTCGACGGCACTTGTTCCCCGTCCACGTTTAGCGAGAAATGGTTCATGCCGAAGGTTTGGAAGTTGAACTGATTCTTGGTGGTGTCTCCATTGAACGCAGCGCTTGATACAAATCCACGATGCATCGTTTGGGTAATTGTCCGGTGAATACGTTGTCCAGTGATTTCCCTTGCACACCCGTAGGAATAGTGAGTGTTTTTATATCCATGCGTGTGATGGGATAATTTGTGGAACTGACGTTTAATGCCTTGGCATGTACCAACAGTATAGAAGGTGTTGCTTTGACACATCGTACTAGAAGACCAGCTTCAACGATGTGAACCTTAAAGTGCGGGATTTCAGGAACGGCCATAAGACTAAACACGCCTCTGGAACGGACCAACTTGACTCTGAGTTCGCTACCGTTCAAAAGGTATTTCTCTTGGTTAAACACATCACCGTGTAGATACCCCAAAAGATCCACCGTCTTACGTTTTGCAGTGAGACTGCGATGGACCTCAAATCCCTTGTTGCCAGCGTTAACCTCCTCAAAGTTTCCGGGGGTGTCTGCGAACCACAGACTGCTAGTCAAATGTGTTCTTTTGGAGTCACTGTTGTAATTGAGAAACGTCTCAATGTACGATCTATAAGCATACGTGTTTCTGGGTGGTGAGATTACTTTTTGGTTTTAAAACACATCCACCTGTGTGAATAGCGAATGCAACCTGTTGTTGACGGGAGCGATTTGATCCACCTCGGTGAAAGTGCCACCATCGGGTTTCATGATAGCCACCCTAAGATAGAGCATGATCTGTGAAAGATCGATATAGAACTCGCCTAGACTGGTAACGGTAAGTTTGATGGGCAAATCATCGGTGAGGGAAGAGACAGGTTTGTACTGGAGCCATTGTCCACTTTCAAGACTGGTTTGCCTAGGTGGGACGGAAAAGAGATCGAGTTCACTGCTGACACACTCAACAGGACTGGGGTGTAGAAACGACATTTCAACTGAAAATATCTACCGTTTCTTTCTTGACATGTTTACGTTGGGCAACGACAGAAGACTGACATCAGTAATTCTTACGCCGCCCTTTATAGCCTGAGCCGGTTATCAGCGTATCGATCTTCTGCTCCACCTTGCGTTTCAGGTTTGTTCCAGCCTCGCCGACACGCTGGCGTAGGGCCTCTTTGAAAGGAAGATGCTTATTGGTGACGTCAAAAAGCACGTCGATACCCGTATGAAACTCCTGTTTTCCAATAACTTTAGCGCCGCTTCGCAGCAATGGTACGACGATCTTGAAAAGGCAGCTGAAAACTTCCTATTCCGTGCCGGCGTTGTTAAGAAACACCGTGGTAGATCGAAGATATTTCTGTTCCAGCCTGGTTGACGTAGTATCTTTGGTAGGGACAGTTCAAGTTGAGTAGCGTTTAAAATGAAGTTTCATCCACACTTTACCAAGCTTGAATGGTACAGGTTCACCAGTGTCTGTTCTTTAATTGATTTCCAGGCTTTCAATTTCCCTTCTAAGTACGGGCACGTAGTGCAACAGAGTATAGCTAGCTGTCTTATATATGCCGTAGAGATAGTTTGTGTTGTTGATACCAACGATACGTAAAAGCGGTGCCACAATGTCATCTACGGGCTGAGGATCAATGATATTCGTGCAGATGTACATTTGTGAGGGCAAGCCTAGTAGAATGTTGGTGGCGTACCGTGACTTTGGGACTTTGATCAGATTAGTATTAGGATCTAAACCAAGCTGTAGACTTAGTTGACTAGATAGAGTCAGTAGCTGTATATTTGGTGAAGAAGAAACAATGTCCACTTTTTTTTAGGGTTTGTGTACTGAAATACAATTCTGAAATCCCCTTTAAACGCCTCTACATCATTTAGGGCTTTGACCAATTCATGGATAGTACTGTAATTTCCTGGCGAGATATGATCCTTGAATATTTGTTACATGCCGTTAGCGTCAACCCAGTTGTACCATACAATATTTTGGCTCTCGGTTACGGTGGTGAAAGAACATGGATATTAGAATTCGGTCAGAGTGACTTCCCACTCTCCATCGAGTGTAAGACGGTAAGATAGTTGCGTGGTAAAATTCGCGAGGGTATTTTTCGGGAAATATCCCATAGAACTGTCACTCGGCAAAGTGACGTAAAATAGGTCCTTCATGGTAGGGCGCTGACGTAATCAGCAGGAATCCAAAAATTAAACTTGGCGGGGTTACCTTTCCACTGCACGTGCACTTTCTTTCTGGCACCTTTACCCTTGACACGTAGTATTTTATCAACTTTAAAAGTTTCAGGAAGACGTATGCGTTGCAATTTGGGTTCGTAAAATGTTCCCTCCAACTCCTCGCCGTCAATCTGTAGATAACATAATAATTAACCGTAGAAATTATATTATTGCTTTAGCCGGCTATTTAAAGAGAGAGAAACAGAACCATATATTGCGCATGATAATTATTTGTTGTTGAGTCAAGGTCCCCGGTTCGATTCCCGTATCCAAGTGTCAATGATATCTAGCTGGATAATCATCACTAAAAGCATAAATAATAGCTTTGGCTATTTGATTCTTAAACTACCTATATGTTTCCACATTAAAACCCGGCGCAAATGATGGTACATCCTTACAACCACGAGTTTAAGTATACCGACATAATAATTACCTGTAGAAATTATATTGTTTGCTTTAGCCGATTATTAAAAGAGATAAAGAACCCTATATGGCGCATGATAATTTGTTTTGTTGAGCCAAAGATCCCAGGTTAGAATTATGTGTCCAGGTGTCAATGATATCTAGATGGAGAAATCCTCACTAAAATCATAAATAATAGCTTTGGCTATTTGATTCTTAAATTACCTATATGTTTTGATTTACATCTTGGTAAGTAGACATCTTTTCACATTCTACCTCGGTGCAAATGATGGTACATCCTTGTACATCCACTAATTTTATTATTCTGCCTTTCATTTGGGCAAAGATATCAAGGTTCGAATCCATGTTACCGTACATGGCGAAAGCTGAAACACGACAAGTTACTTTAATAAGGATTGTTTCCGAAAAATCGGCCCCTGAATGAGCGTCATATAAAGCAAATCTGGACCCGGGGCCTTGACTCTTCAATAGGGTCGTTGCTACCCGCTTTCAACATTTATAACAAGTTTAGGGTTAACGACTCCCATTAAGGATTGTTGCGACATAAAACTTTTCCACCACGAGGGATCTGACCCCCCACTGAACTCACGAAGAGGGGTATGACAAAGTGAGGGGTACAGTGAAAGAGGTCTTAGGGCTGCGAACTGCTGCTGGCTGTTCTGTGATCACACTCTACGTAAAGCGGCCGTCGGGAAAGGTTCGTGCTGCGCCCTCACTAGCGATGCCGGCATGCCACGGGAGGAGTTCCCGGCGCCGTGGACTGTACGTTCCCCCTGCCAATAAATAAAATAAACTTCCCCATCAATAAACTCTAACGCACGTCCCAATCCTACCCAGACATAAAAAACCAATGAGCACACATAAAACACAAATGAGACAAGAACAAATAAGTTTTGACAAGAATAAACTGTTGAAAGGGGGACAGGGGAACTGGGAGGGGGCAGGGGGTGGGGTTCAGAGGAGGGGGTAAGCCAACAGCCAATCAGAGAACGAGGGGCGTGGTCACGTGACCAGCTCTAAGCCAATCAGCGTCGAGTTCTATCTGGTCATACCAGTACTTTCTTCAGTCATTGTAAGCTATGTCACAGTAATCAAAGTGAGTAAGTATTAAAGTTTGGACAAGTGATATTTTAAGCGCAGTGGGAATAAAGTTCTTAAGTCCCTTTAATGAATGCAATGACGCAAAAACCTTTTTACAAAGATGAGTTTCTTGGTTAGACCACATAAGAGTAACACTATACACCAAGATTTTTGACCACCGGCACCAAAGGAATTATGTTTTATTCAATATTACATTAGGGAGATTAGCAAAGATAATATTAGATTTAAGTTTATTTGAACATATAATAGTATATTAAGATTTATCAGGATTAATAAGCAAGACATTATAAGCTGCCCTGGTTTGCACTGCATCAAGATCTGTGTTTAGTAACGCAATTGAACTATTTAATAGGTTTGCTGGTGAAGACAAATATATTTGGAAATTGTCCGCATACAAATGATATTTAGTTACCTGCAGACAAACCGGTAGGTCATTAATAAACATGGAAAACAACAACGGGCCAAGAACTGACCCCTGCGGTACTCCCACATATACCTCAGTTTATATCTTTTGTGGTGCTGACTGACAGCTCACAGCTGACTTCTGACGGCTTTGAAAAGCTACCAGACCAAATTATGTATCCCTACGCCGAACCATATGATCTTCAAAAAACATGTCTTTAGCAGTTGTCACTTCTGACTGTCAAAATTTAGGTATATACCTAAATGTTGACTGTCAGAAGTCAGCTGTGAACTGTCAGTCAGCACCAAATAAGCTGTAACCTGAGTGTATATACTAATACACCCTGAAAACACATTGTTGCCGTCCAGATAAGTATGAGCTAATCCAATTTATAGATGTGTCAGAAAATTTCAAATATGATGATAATTTAGCAACTAATATTTCATGATTGACTGTATTGAAAGCTTGACTGAAATATAAGAGTGTTAGTAATACCAGTTGTCTGTTGTTCATTGCCAGTCTTATGTTATCTAAAACATTAATTAGTGTTGTCACTGTACTATGTTGTGGTCGAAACCCAGACTGGTATTTGTCCAGTAGATTGTTGGCAGTTAAGTATTCATATAGTTGACCCTGCACTATATATTATAAGGCTTTAGATAGAGGTGGAAGGATACTTATTGGTATTTAGTCCTTTACTGTATTAGAGGAAGCAGTCTTCGCAATAGGCCTAACAAAATCTGTTTTCCAAGAAGTAGGGAAGAGTCCATTTCGTAGAGAGTGATTAAAAATATCATTGATAGGGTCAAGAACATTGTGAATTGTTGTTATAAAGAATGTGATAGAGATTTTGTCTGTAACCCCCGCTAGTGATTTTATTCTTTTTATTGCATTAAATACCTCAGAGGGCGCTATAAACTTCAAACAAAATTTGTTATGTCGTGCGGGTTTAGATAATATACAATTTATAATATGTCTTTTAATGTCGTTGTGCTCTAATGTCGGTACATCCACAAAGTGTTCATTTAATTTGTCAGGGGTCAGTTTCAAGGTTGGCTCAATAGTTGGGCTACGGCCAACCCCTAGTAAACGTAGGTCCCTCCATAAAGTGTGAGGTGAGGATGTCTGTGTTAATAATCCATGTGAGTAATTAACTCTCGTTCTCCTAGCACCTTGTGTGCATCTATTTCTAAGTTGCCTGTTTTGCTCAAAATACTCGCCAGCAGTGTCAAGTTTGTTTCGGCGGGATTGTTTGAAACGTCTAAACCTGGCATCGCGACAAGACATTTGTTCAATAATCGTCGGGGATATCCAAGGAGAGGGTGGTCGCTTAGTCGTTAGAGGGGCATGTCTGTCAAAGATCCCATGCACCATTTCATGTAGGCAAGTCACTTTATCACTGATGTCATTTTTAGTCATTCCGTTCTGCCAGGGAAGTGAAGCAGCATCCCTCAACATAAGATCCATATTTATGTTTTTAAGAACCCTATATGTTATTTTATTTAGGCTGAAACTTAGGAATATTTAAAGAATATTATAAGAAAATTAAGTCATGATGTGGAAGTCCTAGTGCAGTCATTTGTCCACATTTAAAAACTTTATCAGCATTAGAAGTGATGATTAGGTCAATCCAAGTATGAGAGTTTAAAGTATGGTGCGTTACCTGCATTGGACAAATGTTCAGGTTACATGACGCTATAAAGTCTTCTAGCTTATGTTTGTCAAGTGTTTTAGATAATAGGTCAGTGTTAAAGACACTCATGACTACTGCGTGATCATAATTGCTTCTATAAGTCATTAGTTCTGTCTCAAATCTATTTATATAACTTATTCTAGGGGTTTTTATTTTGAGTTGATATAGTAAGTTCTAAAAAGAGGTACTCTATAAAAGCATTATAAGGGCCAGGTGATGATGACATCACTTTTACTTTTATATCACTTCTGACATATACTGCTACTCCAACTCCCCTTTTATTGTACACGGTCATTTCTAAATAGTGTGTAGCCCTGTATATCAACAAGCGAGTTAGGAAGGGAGGGTGGGAGCCATGTCTCAGATATCAAGAAAACATGAAGATTCAAAGGTGAAAAAATAGCTTTAAGTTGGTGAACATGTGCAGGTAAGGATTGAGCATTGACGTGAGCAAGCTGGAGGGAACGGGAGTGGGAGGAAAGCGACCGTTATAACAATTAACTGGTAGGAATGGAACAGGTGTTCATTTGTCGGGGGAAGGGGGAGAGATTAGTACTTTCCGACACAGGCAAAAAGCAGAATTCCTGGAAATGGTAGAGTCAAACAAGCTATGAACAAACCCATTCGTTGTCTAAATGAGAAACAGGGATACATGCACACACTCTCTCTCTCTCTCTCTCTCTCACACACACACACACATTACATTAAACAAAGGGAAATACACATACAATATAAGAAAAGCAAAAATAATCCAAAAACAATAATAAATAACATCTAACCATCTGCATCTACAGAAGCAAAAAAAATTATAAATATCAATATTAAGTATATTTCAGGTGAAGGATGTGTCTCAAAATTAAAATAATTTAATCGAGTTCATTCTGTGATGAAATGTAAAAACAATGCCCAGTGCCTCTCATTATGACAATTCTTCCATCACTGCACTGACGAAGACCAAACTTATCCCTTGCGGTTTTCAGAAGGCATTGTTGTTCAAGTGTGAGTGACTCGGTGATGGGGAGTAGAAAGTTTTTCAATGCTCTTTTATCTCGAAATACTGAGGAACGTGACTGATAACTGACACTAATAGGTCTCTTACCTTCATTCACCTTCTCAGACACGTTTCGGTTGGGCTTCCCAATTCGATGACATTGATCGATATCTCTTGCCTCAATATCCACATTTATCTTTTCATTGAAGATCTTCAGTACATCACTAGTGACTTCCTCACCCGGTTTCTCAGCAAAACCATGTATAATTAGACAATTTCTCAGACTGTATTGCTTGAGGTCATCAAGTCGAACGTCTTGTCTCAAGACAGTTTCTTTCAACGACGCGAGATCATCACGCATAGATTTCATATCAGACTGAAAATCCATTTTATATTGTTGTAAGTCTTTTATGACTAAATTAGCACTGTCACTGGGCGAACGATCAACACTGTCATTGGCGCCCTTCCCTCGTAGCTCGAGAGTCCGTACATATTCATTAACTGCGCGTTCAAACTTCTCCAATCTATCAAACATGGTTTTAACAGTTGGTGACATTGCTTGCGTGGTTACAAGTTATTAACAGAACAGGAAGAGAGTAAACTCGAAAATAAAAACTTATAAAGATATTTTAGCACATAAAAATAATACACATTAAGACATTAATTAACACTAATCACTTTGTATGAAGTTTACAATTAAATATTGGTATTTTGCAGTGATAAATTGCTATTTTTCCTGGAGCTGCACTTTACACGTCTACTCTATGTCAGCCATCTTGCTCATAGGTTTGAACGCGCTCTTCGAAGACCATTTGAGTGAGAACAGAAAAATCACATAGGAATGAGGGAGAGAGAGAGAGATGACGAGCCTAATTAGCTCGAGAGAAATTGAATTGGGGTTCAGAATCAGAAGAAAGAGGAGAGAAACAGAGAATTAAGCACAGGGCTATTGTCAAGACAATCTCAGGAGGTGAAAAAAAAGGAACGAGCAGTAATGAGAAATATGTCAAGCACACTCAGATGGTGTTGGTCATGACTGGGAACAGAAGTAGTTAGGTTAGGGCGATGAAAAATTAGATCATCGTCGGCCGAGAACCGGTGCAATAGAGTACCTATCGGATCAGTTGATCCGATAGTCCACTCCACATGACGAACGTTATAGTCTCCACCGAGAACAAGGCTTGTTCCCAATTTAAGAATCTTGAATAAATCAGCCCATAGTAGGAGCGAGCCCAGCGGAGCGTCCGCTCCCCACATGGTGATGTGCACGGCCACCGCCTCGAGGTTCACAAGGTCAGGGACTGCGATATGGTGGGGAACAATGTCTCATTCTGCCCCACCCCACGACGACCAATACTATCCACCCTGTACACGGAGAATGAGGGGATGGTGATGCTTTAGCCACGTCTCAGTGACGATGACAATGGAGACATAACGTATTATAAGCAGATGAGTAAACATCAAATTTTGAAATGAGAGAACAGGCGCCTGTTTCATAAAAATACACATCCATAATTTACTATTTACAATTTAAAATTTACAAGTGAATGTCTTACAATAATTGTAAATATAAAATGTTTAATGATAAATAGTTTGACTTGCAAATTATATTGCAATTGAAGGTATTATTTAAAAGTCAGCTGTTTTTATTTACAAGTGAAATATTAACAAATCAAATTTAATCCCCAAGTAAACAAACGATTTTAAAATGTTTTTGTGAAAGGTTTGGCTAGACATTAAAATTTCAGTTATTAAAAAATTTAATGAACATAAATTTTGTTTGTAATTTTAATTTCCTTTGTTTTTGAGGCTCACCATTACTGTAGGGCACTGTGTAATTTAATTTTTAATGAACTAAGACAGTTGCTGATATATTTTGTAAAGCAATAATGAACTGTATCTTGTAATAGTTTCTCATTGTCAATGAACTTATTCGAGACCGTTCATACTTGACTATCAAGGGCGTAGAAAGGAAATTTTTCCAGGGGGGTCCACTTGAAAGTATTTTTTGTTTTAGCATTGAGTCTTACTACCTGTTCAGGTTATACGTCTACACACTTGAAAGTTAACGTTATAGTGTATATTTTCTTGGATTTTTTAAAAAATAACACTTCTTACTACTTGTTTGTGCTATACGCTTATGTACTAATTACGCTAAGATGTTTGGGAGGATGAAGATTGATTTTATAGAAAATGTACGCGCGTGTGCATGGAGGAAGACTGGAAAACTATTTGGGAAATACCACTCTTAGAACAAATTACCAGGTCAACATAATTTATTTTAGAACTTTCTTTGAAACTTTTTATATATTATACTTTTATTTAGAATATATTATTTAATTATTCATTAGTTGTTACGGGAAGAAAACTATATATACTCACTATGGAGAGAAAAATAACATTACATGTTGAAGTGGAATTTTGTGCATATAAATAGTGATAGGCTATATAATATATACGTGTGATTGTGATTATAGATTAGGACTAGCTTTGCTCGTTGGGGGCTCTGCCCCCAAACCCCCAGTGCGTGTTCTTTGCAAGTGGATGTAAACTTATGTAATTCCAGTGTTGTTTTGAACGTAACAACTTAAAGTTATCGGTATTGTATTGTATTTTCACACATTATTTTAGTTTCTCCATACTTATATGGCAGCTAGAATCATCAAATTTGGCACGCTTATGGAAATTGGATGTGCCAATATGTCTGCCAAATTTTATGACCCTAGCTGTCCCATAAGTGTGTCAGAAAATTTAAAAAATGTGTGGCAAATTTGCAAAATTTACCTAAAATCAAAAATATAGCTCTATCTAAGGTATAATCGATGGAGATACGACAAAAAGTAATAGGACCAAACTTGTGGATCTCGTCGAATCCGTAGCTGTTGGTGCAATCCGTTTTTTGATAGGTCTTACCGTTTAGCCACAAGAGACCTCTAAAGAAAAGTCCGCACTGACTTTAAAGTTGCTCCACCATTTTGCATAATATACATAATCACAAACGTGGTATATAAGCACACACACACATATTCAATTCCACTTTAACATTTAATGTATTTTTATATAGTGTATTTGGTAAATCTAGAATTAAAGTATATAATAACTATAGCCCTAGTTTTAACACAAACAATAAATTGTTAAACAGGGTCCTCAATTTTTTTTACAAATTACAAGTAGATTCTCTTGTTGACTTGTAGCTTTATGAAACAGGTCCCAGGCGTTCAAGAGAAGAAAGATGGGGGCGTCAAACATCGAAGAAACAAGGGAGAAACTGGAGAACACATTTAAATTGTCATAAAGAGTGGAAGCTCTGATAAAATCAGACAGTAAGGACTTCAGAAGAAGTATATGCTGACATATTTGGAGGACACGAGCGATAGAGATTATTTCCGAAATATCCTAAACAAAATACCTAATCTCGGAAGGTCCCTCAACTGGAACCCCCGGATGAGGAGGGGCACAAGGCTGAGATACAAGAGTATCAGGTGTAAGTCCGGTTAAAACTAACAGCGGGAAGCACAAGATACGATTCTGTATTCTAGTGAGGACGCTGGGTTTTCCCAGGACGACCAGTGAGTCTGGCAGGAGAAGAAAGATTCGTGGGAGGTTGGGAGGATGGAGCACCCAATTCCTTACCCTGGAGGTATGAAACCCCCTAGGAAAAATGCCCACATTTGCTAGGTGGGTCCCAAGTCAATTGGCACACTTGACTTCCAGGCTATCTGCCGATAATTGGCAGTCTGGAGTGCGGTTGCCTACCTCGCATCGAACACACCTGGGTAATGCACCACATGTTGGGGAGGGATAGCCAAATCATTGACAGTTATGATACTGGGGAACACCTCGACGATGGTAAGGCTGCATGGTAATTTTAAAGTAATTAAAAGAGGTCTCCTTTGACAATCGGGGGACCTCGGAACGACCTACCAACGTTGCCAAATCAATGGGAGCGTGTGCTCCAGTCCCCCGATAGACTCTTTAGCAGAGAGCTTGGTCACCCGATGGACATGGTATACCCATCCAGTCCATGTCTCAACAATGTCCTCGGCCAGTGTTTTTAATGGCAAATCTGACAAGATCATTCACCTGTTCCGTTCTTCCTCAGTGGGATGGGTATAGAAATTTATTTCGTGCATATGTATAAATTCCAATAAGGTATCCTGGTATCATGAGTTACCCTTGTAAACAGTCACCTACTGTACCTATGACGTTAATTTAAATTTCTTATGGAGTATCTCACGGAAGAACACAAAGAAAACTTGCTTCCGTCAAATGAGCCTCAGAGAATAATGGGAGGAAACCGGAATTTACGAGAAGAGGAAGGATTCAAGGCAGAACCTCGGTAAACCTGAAAATACTATTAGCCATAGTAGTAGAAAGACCCTAAAAATACCCCCGTGGGAGTGAAGATTGAAGTGTGGGAGTTCTTAGGGTGAAGGAAAGCTTCAAGGGGTCTTGAGGCTGCTGTCTGAGGCCAAAGTTTGAGCACCTCCACCAGAGGAAGCCACTAGGGAAGTGTACTGGATGGGTGTCCTCTTCCTCTAGCTCGCTTGTAGACTTGGGAATAATATATGGTGAACTTTCTTCCACTTTTTTGTTTTCTTCTGAGGGCGTGGTTGACAGAACTCGAGGGCCACTGGAACATCCAACTTGATGATTTCCACCCTCTCCACATAGGAGGAAGCGTGACTTTTGTCAGATGCGGAAGGATCAGATGCCATGGCAGTCCTATTGTTGGAAGCAGGCATGTCCTCGGTTCCCAGCTCAGCTGTTAGGCCCAGGACCAAGGGTGTATAAATAAATAATAAGCGAATGTCTGGCCCCCACTCTGCCTTGGATCCCAAAAGCATATCCTGTAGTCCTTACTCTGGTGGGGAATATAGAGCCACTGGATAAACCATCTGAGCTACTAATGAGACAGTCGCAGTGACCAAAGTACGCTGCCAGGATGGAATATTGAAGACTCTACTGCATCAGTATGAGTTGTAGACGCCGAGACAAACTCCCCACATTGTGTACGTGTACCTAAGTGTATCTTGCAATTATACAAGTGTATAGACTGGTTGTTGGCCGGAGAAGACCGTTGATGAAACCGTCGTCAGGGATACCTTGATTCCCGTAGTCATCTGAGCCACCGCTACACTGGGCGTGGTATCGGCCAAATCTTCCTGGCAGTTACCCATAACTATCATACAGTAATACACAGTAGACAAACAGTCCTATTTCAAATTAAGGTTTCTCACGTAACTCATTGATTGTTGACGATTAGGTCTTTGGAGTAGGGATCAGTATCGAGTCCTCCATTAAACCTAATGGCAGCAATTAGCCATCGGTGGTTTAGAAAGTGAGCTGATCCACCAGATTGGAGATGCGCATGATCCAACAAGCCCGGAACGATCCAGAATGCCTAAGCGCTCTCAACGGCAATTTATAGAACTTTGTGTCACATATAAACAAACTTCAAAACAAACCAGACGTATTTCACTAAACGTGTGAATAAATATTCACAAGAAGAACTGCTTTACGCCTCAGGCGTAGATTCTCCAAAGAAGACCTCTAGCAAAAATTGTCGAGTTCCACTGAGGCCGAGAAAGAAACTGAGACTGCTTTAATGCACAAGTAAGTTTATGATACCTTTTACGTCAATGTATCTTCTTGTTGTATTCTTATACTTAGTTTTGTTTTTATGTGTTTAGATTTTGAGTTTTACATCGGAATGGCTTAAGGTGTGGTAGAAGGGAGCGCGAGTAATTTTAGAATTTTTATAGTATTCAACTATTTGGCCAAAATATATCAAATATTTCTCCAGTAGCAACAAAGATTTTAGTTTTCTGCACATGATAATAGTAACAGATCTTGAATATCTTTCAGAGGGTGTCCTGGAATTTTGTCAAAACATTTTCTCTTTATTTAAAATTGTTTGACACCCTTGACAAATATTCAAGATCTGTTGATTTCAATTCAATTCAATAAAAACTATAAAAATACTTGCGCTCCCTTCAGCCGCACCATAAGATATATCTTTGTTATCTTGTTGTGAATTACTAAAACTATCTATTATTTAGACGTTTAATCCCTTCAGAATATAGTTCTAGTTCACTGTTATTTTGACACGTAGTGTCTTGACGCTTCCTATCTTGGAAGGGTGTAGCTACAGGGACTTCCAGGCCAGTTCCGGTGGTTCAGTTGGCACTGGGCTGTTCAGCGTGGTCATAATCTATGGTCACACAACAAGGCGACTAATTTACTATTTGAGTTAGGCACAAAGACATAATGGTAAACTTGAGGTGAATGCCATGGGTAAAGGAATGTGTCTTCACCCATAAATTCTTATTGCTGGTATACGGGAGTGATGAACTGGAGAATTGGTATACTTTGGGGGGAGCGTTGATGGTTGGAAATGATAACTGCACCTTGGAGGGGAAAAGGGGACAGGTGACCAGGGTGGGGAAAGAAGTCGAGATACTGTCTGGTAGTTGGAGTGACGTTAAGAGAGATGGGGAGTCGTAGAACCCAAGCTGGCGTGGAAGGGTAGAGGACAAGGGTGATCCTCGTGGTAGGGAAAGGGGTGTAGGGTTTATTAGAGTGGGAGAAGTAAAGGAGGTGGCTGGGGTAGGTCAATATAGAGTTCGATTAAGGCCTGCAAAGGAGTTAGTGAAGTATCCGGGGTGTTAGATAGGAATGGTTTCCGGTTGGCGAAGTATTCTGGAATGGTTTTTCTTTCTCTGTCCGGAACGCTGGGTGTAACCCATCAGGTGTTGGGAGGAGACGGATGGATGGAGCTGGGCATAGCTCGGTCAATAGGTGAATAGAGTTAGGGTGAAGGGTAAGAGCTCAGTGAGTGGAGCGGAGCTGGAAATAGGGGTAAGTGGGAGTAGGCAGCTCGTTGAAGAGTCGCGGTGAGTGAAGCGAAGCTGGAGTGAGCAGGAAGGGTAATAAGTAGCTCGGCGAATATTCTTGGTGAGCGGAGTGGAGTTGGAGTTAGGGGGAATAGGAATAGGCAGCTCGGCGAAGAGTCGTGGTGAGCGGAGTAGATCTAGAGTTAGGGGAAGGGGTATGGGCAGCTAGGCGAAGAGTCGTGGTGAACGAAGTGGAGCTGGAGATAGGGGGAAAGAAGAATAGGCAGCTTGACGAAGAGTCCTGGTGAGAGGCGTGGAGCTGGAGTTAGTGGGAGGGGGAAATATGAATCTTAAACGTCGGTCCAAAAAGATAAACACACTGGCGGGGTAGACACTGATTTATTCTCAGAAGGGGATGTTACCAGGATGGAGCTGAGGTAATGATCGACTTTAGTCTGCTCGCCGCTCTCTTTTTATCATATCCCATCGGGTCACCTCGTAGAGTCTTGGCCCTAGCTATGTGGACCCGTAGCAGGTAGTAAGGGTGGGGAGGGGGTAGGCTCGTGGTGACTGGCCACTAAGGGGTGGTGTGTTATAGGAGAGAGTTGGAACTTGCCAACCGGCTACGAGGCTGTCTGCCCCAAAAAATGGGAGTGTGCAGCTGGGTGAAGAGAGTAACGAGATTTATGAGTTTAAGAGGGCTGTAATACAAAGAGTGAACAGGGTAAGGGTGGCAATGTTAACGTCACACACTTTTTCTTGGATTAGTCGTAATCCTGCAAATGTATGCTTAGGAGTGCTAGACATAAATGTACGTAGAATAGAATATCGTACTCTTGGTATCGGGCTTGATTATAGATTATGGGTATTCTTCTGAGGTATTACATGAGTTTAAGTGGAGGTCTTTGATTGCCAAAACTATCAAAGTACTCAGCCTGACTTTAATATTTTTTATAGTATGCCACCCAATACGGACCCTTACCGCCAGCCCTATAAAGATTGATCAATGGAGTAATAGTAAGTAGAGCATGGAGGAAAAGCAGGAAGCAGCACGTGAAAGTGAAGCGATAAATAACATCCTTCGATTTAATATTTAATATGACGATCTTGGCATGGATCGGTTTATCTAAATAAACTTCTTGCTATTGATTTTCTACAATAACAAGATTTGTTAGAGCAGTGAACTAACTTAAGGAGCTTTGTATGTTAAAAGAGCACATAAGATAAGATAAAATTAAAAGTCTTATGGTTATTATCCCTCCCTTTGGCTTCGGAGGTAACTGGTTGCGCCTAATCGAAGTGCAGTCTCCGGGTGACGTTCGTTGTTAGGCACAGGTCTCGTGGGTCTAGTGCGTGAGGGTAAGGAAGAGATTTGGGGGAGAACACGTAGGCGGGTTGTGGGGTGGTTAGGGTATGCAAATGATAGCCCTCAAGGCTTAAAGGGGAAATTGGAGTAGGTGGAGGTCGGGTGGTTGGTAAGAGGAGAAGACGAGGAGAAGAACTTGATAGCTCAGGGGTAGGGGCACTTGGAGATGTTGGAGCGGAGTAGGGACGTCCGGGGGTCCGGGTGTTACTGTCGCGGTAGTAGGAAATGGGTCCTCGGGTGGAGTATTGTTTGGCCGGCGACTTTTTCTTCATGGTATTTTGTTGGTGGGCTTTGCCAGAGCGGTAGGTGTAGACCAATCCGGTGGAATCACCGGTGAAAAGGACAAGCAGATAGGAAGGGTGGAGGGGTAGAAGGAAGGAGTTCCGGCAACACGGGTGTCGCGGTGGGAGGTAGAATGGAGTCCCGGCAACGTGAGTCAAGGTGGGAGGAAAAAGGGATCTTCATGGCAACGCGAGTCGCAGTGGGAGGAAAAGGGATTGTTCCGGCAACGTGAGTTGCGGTGGGAGGTAGGATGGAGTCCCGGCAACGTGGGTTGCGGTGGGAGGAAAGGGGATCGTCCTGGCAACGTGAGTTGCGGTGGGAGGTAGGATGGAGTCCTAGCAACGTGAGTTGCGGTGGGAGGTAAAGGATGATGGCGGAAGAAGAGGGAGTTAATACAAAACTGCTCTTTACGAAACACGACCATTTATTAAGCTCTTTCGAATAGGTGGTTCACCAGGGCTGGGTCACCACTGAATCTACTCATAACATCACATCACATCACATCACATNCTTTACGAAACACGACCATTTATTAAGCTCTTTCGAATAGGTGGTTCACCAGGGCTGGGTCACCACTGAATCTACTCATAACATCACATCACATCACATCACATTACATCACATCAGCATGCTCTGATGCACCCTGAAGGGGAGCACGAGAGCAATTTCCAACACGTACCTACCAATTGGTCACACCGTGTGATTTCGAATCCTAAAACAGAAGGGTTGTTGCATTTCGCGAAGTTTCTGAAACAAAGAAAAGCATATTATTAATATTATTGGGGGAAACAAAAGTGTGTTGGGAAACCGAATAAGGGTTTTTTAGAGTTACGTGCGGAGACACTACTTTATGGGGGGGCTGGGTGAGAGCCTCCATAACCACTGTTTGACACATATCACTTATCCGAGCAGGGCTTTGGGAGGTCTATGGCACCCTCCAGGGTGGATGACGTAATTCCCAAGCCCCTGGTTAAGAGGATTGGTGGCACCGAGAAGTATGTCGTAGAAGGACTGCACCAGCTTCCGGAAGTGGTCCTTGATAGTAGGCATTTCCAGGTCACGATGCAGAGTCTCATTCCGAACATTCCAAGGTGCATCCACAATGATACCCAGACACACGCTCTGGAACGTCTGAATCCTCCTCATATGCGTGTCCGCCAGGTAGCCCCAAGCGGAACACGCATAGTCGAGGATCGGCCTGAGCAACTGCTTGTACAGAGTCAGACCGTTCCTTGTAGACAGGGCGCTACGCCTGTTAAGCAGTGGGCCTAGGATTCCCAGCCTTATGCCTCACCTTGGTGAGTCTCTCAGTGTAGTGTAGTCGCGAGGTCAGTTTGGTGTCCAGGGTAAGTCCCAGGTACTTAACACTGGTTGCCCATCTGATCTGCTCTCCTAATATCCTGAGTGGGACCGGCCTGTAGAACTTACATTTCCATGTGAAGAGCACTGCTGTGCTCTTCTCCACGTTAATACTTGTCCTCCAGGTGGTCAGCCACCCCTCCAACTGTGTCAGGTGCGATCTGGATTCGCCTCTTCACCAGCTGCCCTCACTACGACTCCACTACTAAAGACGTCTGGCACTCCAGCCCGGATGCTTCTGACTTGGGAAGTGGCGTTCCCAAAGGTAGTGGAGAAGGTGCTGTGGGTTAGATAAGATGGTACAACCTTAACTAGGTAGAAGGGCTGGTTCAGGGAAAGGAGTTTGAAAAGGAGACCTTCGTTCCAAACACGGTCGAAGGCCTTTGCCACGTCTAGAAAGATAGCACCAGTCAGCCTCTTGATGTTGAAGTTCCTCGTGACCTGCTCCACGAGCCGGACGAGTTGGTGAGACGTAGCTTGTCCCGCCCGAAAACCGAAATGCTCGTTCACCAAGATACCCACCTCGCGAACATGTCGGGTCAGTTTCGTCAGTAGAAGTCTCTCGAACAACTTGCCCAAACAGTTGAGCAATCTGATCGGTCGGAAACGAAGCTATGGCCGGGTCCTTACCCGGTTTATGAAAGCAGAGGAAGTTGGCGTGCTTCCAGAGCTCGGAGAAGTGCCCCAGGAGCAGGAAGACGTTGAATAACCCCACGAGGAAGTTAATCGCCTCCAAGGGCAGCTTTCTGAGGACCGCGTTATTGATACTGTCGCATCTGGGGGCCTTGTTTAGTCTTAGAGCGGCTAATCCCTGCGACATTTCTGTCACCTCCGTGGGTTCGGGTTCATCCAAGGGTCTGTACGAGACCGCACCGATGACCTGAGCCACGCGCGCATTGTGCACCGGGTCTGACGGGTCGTCAGTTGGTACAAATTGTGCCTCTAAGTACTCAGCGAGAGCATTGGCCTTTTCTTCCGCATCATGTTCCTGGTCATGCACCACAGGGACCTGTCCTGTACGCACAAGCTCTCAATCTTGTCCTTCCAGACACTGTTCCGGTATTCTTGGACCATCTAGTGAGAGGCATGGACTTTGCGGCTCCAGTTGGCCTTGTCTACCGGGTCCCTCGAGATTTGCCAAGCCTTCCTCAGCCGATGAATCTACTCCAAAAATCACTGTGTTATATACCCTCCACTGCTTCCTGGCCTTGTACAATGGGGGAAACAGGGGCTTCCCATTGGTACATATAAACGTGAGAGGCAGTGCCCATCACGTGAGCCAATAGAGAGAAGAGTTCTCTTTGGCGCTGAGTACAGTGTGGAAATCGTCACGGACAGCTCAGAGAACATGGACTGTGGAGCGGTCCAGGCAGTAGAGAGGGTGAGTGGCGCGGCCTGTGCAAGTGTGAAGGAAAGATACAAGAGCCTACTGAACAGTGACTGAACAGAGTACTAACTTCAGGAACTATGTGTGTTAAAAGTGTATTTTAAGATAAGTTTAATGCCATCCAAACCCCCAATACAGTAGAAAGGACCACACCGTGTGCTAATAGAGCCAGTTTACGTTCAGGTAGTTGGAGTAGAACTATGATTTTGATGGGTCAAGCTATGACATGTAACAACTATTCGGTGAAGGGTGTCGATTGGCCACAAAGCAGATCTCACCCTTGACTGATCCCTCAATAAACTGGTGCATATAAATGTAATCGAGGAGATCAAGGTGACCCTTGGAAATTCTGAGTAGTGCATGAAATTCTAAGCTGGGAGTAGTAATTTATTAATCTGAATCAAGTGTGTACCACTCTATACAAAATTCCCAAAATTTTTCAAAAAATGTTTGTGAGTAATGTATCGTTAGTGGTGAGGTAAAATTTGGAGTAATCCCACAAATTTTGGAGTTAGGCTTGATCAATTCCTCATAAGAATGTTAGAAATCTTCCTGGGAGATATGGCCTTCTACGAGAGCATTGAATAATTTATCCTTACAAAGTAATTGAGACTTTTCCAAACGATCGTATAATTTATATTGTCATATGGGAAAATACCTTTCCGAATAATAATTTTAAATTGATCAGCATCAGGAAAAATTTAATTTTTATCTAAAGATGATTAGCATCAATATGATATCCATTTATTTAGGGAAGTCCCAATAAAGCTAAAACTATAAATGATCCCAATTGAAATACTAATATTAAAATGTTCGATATATTTCATAATGAGCTTAAATCGGCCCTCACCTCAATGAATTTAACGTTGCCAGTATTAGTACTCCAAGAATGTCTTATTTTCGTAGGCCTCGCAGTTATGTATGATCACTAATTCTCTCTTTTTGACCGTATTTCTTGGAAGAAAGAAACTTATTCTAACCTTCTGGGAATGTATTCCAGTTTCAAACTTTGGCTATGTTATGTTATGTTCCTCATTTTTTATTTTGAGAAGGAACACAACGATCACAAAATGTCTACGTTCTTGATGTGAAGATGAAGGCTAAGTATTTATTAATCGTGACAGATGTTTTATGGGGCTAAAATGGTACTTCTCAGTCACATGGACTAGTATAGTAATCAAATGAACGTGTTTAAAGCGTTTCTTTTAACTAGCATGACTTGATACAATTACTATAAGCTTTCTATCCTTAGAGTGCTCCACTGTGTCAATTTATTTATACATCACGTCCGTTGATTTGCCATATACGTTTACGGAGATATTCTGTTGCCTTTCAAAACGCTAACTGTATTGTATTTTAAAAGGTAGAACAAACCGTCATGGGTTGGACTGGTCTTCATAATTTAGATAGGAGGATATGTGATGAAGACTATTAATATCAGTTGGTTTTGTATAGGAATGAGATTAGAGATGTAGGAAAAAATGTCTTAACTCTCTTGAACATTGACTCATGCGTTCCGTTGACCTATAATGTCAGGGATTTGGATCCTAGCATCCATTGTGACGAATTTAGGTTTTGAATCAAATATCCCTATCTCCAGGGTACCGTCATAGGCTCATCCTGAATTACTCATACTCGTAATTTTCATCAAAATTTGTATTGTCAAACATTTCATATAATATGTAATTGAAATATCTCTTTTCAATCCTTTCTTCAGCATGGTGAAAAAATTCACAGACTAGACCACAATTTAGTTTAGGGATACATTCAGAATGAGATTCATAAATTGTATGTGTACACATATCACTGCATGCTACAAGAGACTGGACAGGATCTTTATAAGATAAATAGTTCTTGATCGAAAATGTTTTCAAATTGTTGGTGTGGCTTAATTGACAACACTGATTGATAATCCCATAGGTTTCAGATGGAGTAGAAACTGGGTAAAACTATCACCTATATTGCACGTAAGATCAATCCCTATATCTAGCTGCGTGTTATTATCTGTCGGTCCTATTACCTTCAGTTCTGAAGTCTGAATCTAGCCTGGGTTGCATTATATATGTATCATAAATCTTACTACGGTGATTAGTGATGCAACATCTAATAAAATTTTGTAAAAGCGGTGCATTAGGAGATAAGGTCTCAAATAAATAAATTATAAATTCTATGTCTTTCAACCTGTGATGAGGGACAAAAATAAAGGGAGTCAATCGAACTCATTTAGCAGTTGGTTCTGACATGATGGAAGATTATATTGTATTTATAACATCGCTGTGCTTCCGAACTTGTAGCTACTTATCGTTAACTGGTTATTTCCTCATCTATTCCTCCCCTGTTTATTCTAGCAAAGATAAAACCCTTTCAGAAATCAACACTCTACCCTTTACCAGCCACCTCTACACTGCCTACTTGCCTCCACCGAGCAATGCGCAAAGAAAATATCGATTTTTGTTACATATGCTTCCATATGACGGAGTGCATGAAGAAGGAACAGCCTCTATAGCTTAGTCGTTAAAAATTACTCACCCAATATTCTTTATTTTTTACAAGTTAACCCATTTAAAGGTTAACATTCTTTACCATTCTTACGATTATAGAATTAAATCTCAATATTGGCATTTCTCTGTCCTCGTTTCTTAGCGTGTACTACCAATATTTGCGAAGAGAAATCAAGTTTTAAAACATAGATATATCTTGTAGATATTCATTTAATATATTTTATATTTAACACATTATTATTGTTTTGAGGGAGAAATCTGTATATTGAAGTGCTTGAACCCGATAACTCACGTTGGTGGTCTACATACATTGAATGTTAACCAAGGAAATGATGGTATAGGGGCTATGCTACTCTTCTCATAATATTGAAGTTGCGAGTTGATATCACCTTCACTCCTTATTTTTCTAATACTATTTGTTTAACTCATTTATAATTAGTCTTATTAGATTTATAATTACCGTATGTTTTATATAAATGTATTGGGAATGTTCATATACTGATAGTTCAACTTTTTTTTATTTATTACCTCAAAGGAATAAAATAAATGATCCTCTAAGAAGTGAAGTAGGTTTGACTGATAAACCTCCACTGCTTACTTGATGGATAATGAAAGTATCAGTTAAGGGATTAGTACCACTCACACAACATTCTCTATTTGGCAGGTATTCCTGGTACCACTTTATGAGGTGGTTGTCTGGGTTGTCTAGTAGCCCCACTTTGCTTACCTTGTCTAACATATTAGTTTATTTTAAGGTTAACAAGTAAGAAAGAGTAATCGAACAGTGGATGGAAGTCTTATCTTGGATTACTCCACGAGCTGACCATTAACTCTTTTACATTTACTCATTGTTGACTTTGCAAGCGTCTAAATGAACTCTAATCGTCCACCGTTATCAGCCACACGCACACCTTCCTACCACATGTTATATGTCCTGAGAAGAGGGGCTTGGCTGGTAAGGAGGGGGTGATGAGGTATTGAAGAAATTATTTAAGATTTCGTACTTACTGGCGTAAGGTGATATGTGCATGCACATCCAAGCACCGCCATTACGCTTTTATTATTGTGAGTTATTATTTTCTTTTATCGCGTATTATTCTCTGCTCATGAACAAAAAATACAGTTTATACAAACCAGTCTCCGTATGTATAATAGCGTGGAACAATTATACGGGTTATCCCAAACAAATACAATTATATTGATCTCACGTTCCAAGAGGTTATGGACCCAGATACGTTGCGTGGTTAAAGTAAAAAGTTATTTGGTCTGGAAGAACAGTTTTCGGAAGGGATGCGCTGGTAAAGTTCTGGCGGCCATTTGTTGTCTCTAAGAAAATGTGTGCCGTGTGCGAAATAAAAATTTAAGAAGAAATATCTAAAGGGCATATGACAAAATTCAACAGAAATGACTTTTTAGCGTGGATGTTTCAAGTCACACAAATATTAGTCTCATGTGGGTTACTTTATTTGGTGGAAGGTAGAAGTAACTTGCCGGAAAATACTGTGCTTGTACCAAGCAAGACCCATATCGTTTGCACCTCTAAATATTAAATCGTTTTTAGAAGACTAATGGTTGGACACGTGGTACATTCAAAATGGCAAGGCAATGTATGTATTATGTATCGTCTATGGAATCCAAACAATAATTACGACCATTGATAACAAGCACCACAGTACAGGAAAGGTCATATAGCAAGTGATTGTCTTAAGAAAACCCATGACAAGCAGAAGAAAGCTCAGTTGCCAGAAACATCAACAACAAAAAATGAAGAGAATACTAGCTTACCGTCAGAAGAACAAGTACAGAACCTGCTGAGCCTTGATACAAGTGAAGTCTGATTTACCGACAGTGGTGCTTCACGACACATTACTCACCGGCGAGATTGGTTTGTAGAACTTCATTCATCAAGTGGTCAAACAATCCATTTGGGTGATAATGGTACCTGTGAGGTTAAACGCACTGGAAAAATCCAAATAAAAACACTCGTACGCGATAAATGGGAAGACGCAACTATTGAATACATATTTTATGTTCCTAAAATACGCAAAAATCTTTTTTCAGTTAGTTTTGTGACGTCTCAAGGTTTCGAAGTGTCTTTCAAAGGAAAAAGTATAGCTATCAATTAAATGTTTGCATACGGTGCAAAACAAAACATTGACGTTTTCAGAAAGTTTTTCCAAGTTAAGAACTCATTTGTAAATCCTCAAGAAGCAAACACCTCCACAACAAATCTCAAAAGATGGCATGAACGCCTCGGTCATGTGAATAAAAGAGTGTTAAGCGAGATGGTGAAACAGGGTGCTGTAGACGGGATGACATTGAGTGACGTGAAATATTTCTTTTGTGAGCCCTGTCAGATTGTAAAATCTCACAAATTACCTTTCAAGAATACGCCTGACCGTTAAAATTATAAGCCAGGAGAATTTGTGCATTCAGGCGTGTGTGGACCAATGCGAGTGCCACCTATCAGAGGTGCGAAGTATTTTGTGAGTTTCATTGACAATGCCTCAGGGCACAGACATGTTTACTTTAGTCAACACAAGAGCGATGTTTTTGATCGATTCAAGAAATTCGAAATGATGGTGTCAAATAAGTTCGGGAAAACAATGAAAGTGTTGCAAACGGACAATGGCACAAAATACTGTAATCAATATATAACATATGTGGTTTCTAAAGGTATAAAAAATTGAAAACTGTGTGCCGTACACACCTCAAAATAATGGAAAATCAAAACATGAAAATCGTACAATTGTGTAAAGCGCTCGCACCTTGCTGAGATCAAAAGATTTACCACTAAATCTTTGGGCTGAAACAGGAATCTTCCACCGCTAGCAGAAACTAGTTTAGGCAGTTGCTATAGACGGTTACTTGTAAGCAGATATTGTGGGTAGTATCGGTAAAATGTGTGAGCTCAGCGATGGCGTGCCTTGAACACCTTGAGTACGATAATGGTTAAGACAGTGTCTATGACATGGCTAAAACAGTGGCTATGACAATAGTTAAGACAGTTGGCTGTGGGCAGTTGTCCAAGGTGTGTTAGTGTTATAAAGAGTCGTCTGCAGGCACTTGCCATGTGCGTTTTAACAAAGTGTTGATGTGTGAAGATTTGTGGACTCGGACTCAAACTAAGAATGTAATGTAGGAAAAGACATGGCTTACAGGCGACCGGGCGACAGCTGAACCCCATCTCCTCGTCACGAAGAAGACAGTTTTTTTAGTTCATTTTAATACATAATTATAATAGTAGTATTCGTTTGGTCATTCATTCCTTAATTCAAACTATCCTAGACGAACCTTACACATTACATGACATAAGTGTGATGAATCTGTAAGTAACAATTTTACACATGTCTTTTGACGTTGAATCAAGAGCTTTTACAACATTAAATTATACCCATTGGCAAGAGTTTTATTATAAACTAAGCAAGCAACAGTATGTGAAAGTGCTACATGCTGTGGATACAAAAATAACAAAAATGTCACTGTATGAATTATAAATTTGGTTAAATAATGGTAGTCCTAATAGGCCTATAAATAAGTTATATATTTTAATCATCAGCTTGAAGTAATCGATTCTGAATACTGTAGCATGGAGAGCCTTAAAGCAGTTAAACTTCGATAGCAAAAGAATAAATGAATTTTTATCTAATTTTTACCGTGAATTAGATTGGAACATTGGCAAGTGTTGTGTTATTTAAAAAAACATTTTTCATGGTTTTTGCGGACGTCCTAATCAATGTAGGTTACTGTGGTGAAATCAATAAACTTTCTCAGTTCGGCTTCCTAGACTGTTACAATCGTCGAGTCGTTCTCGTTGACAGATTAGTGACCGAACAATCGAAGTCATTGTTTAGTGGTGACGCTATCAACGCCAGTGTAAAACACAAAGGAGTTGCCATTATCAGTAAAACCTCTTTTTTATTGGCTTCTAATTATATACATACTTAAGGTATGGTACAGTGGTATAAATAAAGTAAGGTTTTCTGATTTTATTGATAATGGGATCCCTTTTGTTACAAAAAAAATTCTATGTATACTTATAGGATGTTTAGAAATTATGGGATAGATAATATAATGAAGCATGTAATACAATATATTGACAATTAATAAATACATAAAACAATATTACATTTATTTATAAAGCTGTAGGGCACTTAGTCCTTTCTGGTTTTTGTATTTTTGGTGGATTTGGAGTTTGTTTCACTTGTCTAAAAGAGTGTGAAGGTTTTACTAATTATTTAGGCCTAACATCCGCTAGAGATTCTGTTGGTACTGTATCAGGTGAAACATAATGTCATCATGTAAAAATGCCACGAGATTGAACAAAAGAGTTGTTGTCTTCACGAGTCAAAGACTTTACTGGCAAAACTACAACATGTATGACTTCTGGTGGTGGACATGAAAAGATATTAGAATGGATGTTAATAAATTGTGGTTCTTTTTCGATGCGTTGGTTCCATTGGAACACTTTGTTATATTTGGGATATTTAGTGTATAATGTTGTTGGAAAATTATCCTAGCTCTTCAAAGTTGGAGGATTGCCCTAATTAGCTATATTTTATTAATAGCTCTGTGATGCCACATATTACCATCCATAAACAAATTATTATTTGTACCAAGCAAGATCCATATCGTTTGCACCTCTAGATACTAAATCATATTTAGAATACTAATCTTGCAATATTTTCATCGTTTATGAATGATATCATGAAGGATATCATGAAGAAAGGTCTCTGATGTAATTGAATAAGTTATTCCACATAATTTAACCAGTGCCAATTTGGTTCTCTACTAAACCCAATATATTTGTTATAATAAGGGACGTTATACCATTATTAATGATTTCACAGTACTACTGTTTCTTGGCTTCAGGTTTTGAAAAATCCAATACTATAATAATTTGAAAAAATTGTTCGATCTCTTTTGCGTTTGATTGGTATTATTTCTGGTTCAGATGAAATATCTATAACTAGTATAGCTACATATTCTGGTTGACTATCACTCATAATTTTGTGTTTGAAAAATGGTCAATTTGACTTTGTGTTGGAGTTGAATATATTTTACTAATTAACATGTTTTGGAATAGGTGTGGCAGTATGTTCTTTTCTATGTTGTTTAACTAAATTATCAGGATAGTGAAATTCACGTAGCATCTCTTCACAAAACAACTCTTGAACGGAATCATCTTTAGTTGCTATCTCTTCCCACCACCAACACAATTATTAACGGTTAGGCCTACTATACCTAGTGTACTATTCGGAGACCAATTGGCAACAGAAAGTTTAAGTTTCCGACAGTATCGTCTAGAAGCGCTAGTATTTAAACATTACATCCAACAAACATGTATTGTTTTAATCAAACGTTCTGAACCACAAGGAAAACGTTCAATTAATTAACGATGAAGTCCGATCTGGCTGTTATAGTAGTCCAATTTCCATGCAGCTATCTCCATCTTCGTCAAGAGTAATTATATCACCAAGAACTGCTATAAAATGTTTCTCACCAACAGAGACAGATTGTAATGTTGGTAAATTAGTTTAACTTTATAGATTATTTTAGTATAGTCTGCTATACTTTTTATTTAACATGACATCAATGAATCTTTACATTTAAACACAACTTCCTAGTTCACTGCTCACAAACACAATGATAATCCAACATCTGTTTTACCATGTCATGGATTACAGATATCAAGGTACTAAAAG
>CABFWB010006991.1:0-10155 GCA_902151455.1 Timema bartmani
ATGGTACCAATAAAAAAGCACTTAAGAGAGCTTCTAGATCTGTTTAATAATTAGAATTTGTCCTAGCCTCCGATAGTTGGAGGTAGTGTTACCAAACACTTCAGATAGCTTCTAGAACAGTTTTTTATTTATAATTTTTTCTAGCCTCCGTCAATTAGGGGATGGGCCCACCGAACCCCCCCTGAAATTATTGGCTGGCTACGGCCTTGTCTGCAGCCGTCTCTTTTATTGGATCATATCAATGTGTATAAAATAATAATATTATTATGATAAAATTTGTATTTGTATTTTTTAAAGATTCCTTACTACTCGTATACCTCCTTTCCCAGGACCAGCTCAAGTTAACCATGCGCCCTAGCAGAGTTTTTTTTAAGTTCATGGCCCAGTTGTATTTTGTATGATTTAAATAAACCACATACCATGCACGTCACCAAATCATAATAATCATAATAATATGTTGCAAAAAAATCTATCTCTTTTTTCAATTTCCTTTTCTCTTTATATTTGCGAAGTCATCGACTGTTTCCATTCAGCTTTTGGCCGAGTCGGTTTAATAAAATGCCTTCATCTTCCTCGATTCTTCCTTCCTTAATTGCTTCCGTTTTTCTCCTCTCACTTACACACTTTATGTTATCTGCTCCTCCCATCTTTTACTCGGTCTCCCTTGCGGTCATTTTCCTCCATACTTCATCTCCATCCTTCTCTTCAGTATATTATCTTTTTTTCCCCTCCTTACATGTCCATACCACATACTGTTCTGGAGCTCCCGGTTATATTATTTAACCAACTTCGATGGCCGCGTGGTCTAGCGCGCTACAATCGTGTTAGACTAGACTGCTGAAGACCGGGTTCGATCCCGGTTGGGAGCACTGAAGGTGGTTTTCCACTCTCCTTCAACCCAATAGCGCGTGCACTTCCTCTCAATTAAAACTTTCTATTCCTTTAACCATTAAAAAAATAAAATTATCACATAGTTATTACAATAATTATTTTTAGACACAGTTTGGAAAGTATGTTCTATTTACAATTAAAAGTAGTCTTTCCTTGATAGTTCCTAAAAAAGTTAAGAGTAATATGGTTTTAATCAAATTCATTTTATAGTAACTATTCATAATTTAGAATATAAGACGTATTCTATCAAAATGTAAATTTAAAGTTTGTCTCTGTTAATTTAGTATTTTATAGGTATTTAAAAAATAAAATTGAAGAATGTAGGCAATTTTTTTTTCTAACTCATATTTTACTTACTTGAAAATGTCAGCTAGAACAGAAAATAAAGCCACTAACGTAAATCTATTTGTTTATAGACCAACCACCGTAAATTCCTCCAAGAGGTTTACAGATACTCTGTAGGTCACAGCACCTCACCAATAAGAAAGCCTCATCCATTTGGTGAAAGTTTTAATGTGGGAGTTTAAGAAAAACGAGAAAAGGGCAGTAGGTTTTTTTTTCTTGCAGTTTTCATAGCAAAAGACTTTTTTGTCCGGAATGAATAAAATATTCCTCCAGTATAAACATAGAATATAATTTTCTTCCCGAGGTGATATCAAAAGTGGTTAAACATCAGTCATGAGCAAAGCGGCATTAGACGAGAAACTTTTTAAATGAAGAGAAAAATTTGTAATCAAATTCCAGGACAGCCTCGACCTATATTCAACCACTGTAGATATCAGCAGGTGAGGAAAATTACATTCTATGTTTCTACCAAAGCAATATTTTTATTAATTTTGGCAACAAAAAAAAAGTTTTGTTATAAAATCCTGGAAAACACTGCACTTTTCTTACGTTCTTCACATTCCCCACCTTAAACTCCGGTTCAATTCAGCCGACATTACTACAAATGTATTTTAAAAAAGAACACACTCGAGGATTTTAATTTGAGTAAAAGAAAATCAATATTAATTTAAAACAATATTTTAATTATTATTTAATAACAAAACCAAGGACTGTTTGTTATTGAAATTAATATTTTAAATAATTTAAATCTCTTCTGGTACAGATTTAGTAAAGCAATGAAAATAACTTCACATTTTTATGGCATACATTTTGAAATTATAATTTTCAAAAATGCTTCATAACTTCTCAGTTTGGTTCTTAAATCACGCGCTAGGTGAAGTATTCCCCAATATTCACTGTTTTGCCACAAAATATTGTGCCATGTGTATCATACAATGTGTTTAACGTTTCTATGGAAACGACTCAAAGAGTATCCGGAATAGTCAGTTCAAATAAACGATCATACAGTCCAATTTAAATAGAAAGATCCTTTTAGAAAATACAAACATATTTTTTGCAATCAACAATGATAAAATGTCACCAGTGTAATTTTATAGATATTGACAGTGGCGGCTCGTAGCTAAAATTAGTGGGGGTGCAACTCCAGAAAGTTTTTAGCCTTTGTTTTAAAATTGTGTAAAAGGAAAAAAAATGTTTAAAAAGAAATTTTATTCAGGACCATGATAAAATCTTAACAAAAATACCAAACTTTTTTTCTTATTTTACTTAAATTGTTACAGTTCAAGCTTGATCTCTTCATTTAAAAATGAAATCCATTCTTCTTCTTTGCACACAAAGTCCAATAATTTTCTCCTTGTTCTCTGGATGACAATTGAGGAAATTTTTCTCCATTGAAAGTATTGCAAGCGCATTTAGTTTTTCCGAGTTCATAGTGCTTCTTAAAAAAGATTTTATTCTTTTCAATATTGAAAAGCAGCGTTCTGCCTCTGATATAGTCATGGGAATTGTCAAGAGGATTTTTATCAGTTTCGTAATTTCACTAAAAACATCATCTAGATTATTTTCCAAGATAAAATCTAAGCAGCTCAATAAATTTGCAATATTTATGAATATCAGTCCTACAATAGAATACTTTTAGTTCAGTTTCGAGCTTTTCGTTGTCAATCATGGGATAAGCTTCAGTGGTCAGTACAATCTCTTTTGTGGGATGTTCATTCTTAAATCTAGTGAAGCAATTCTTGTTGTACAATTTAGCAGGTATTAAATGTTTAGTGGAAAAATATCTGTCCATTATATCTACACAAATATAGTCACACACTTCCATAGCTTCTGCCATATGTGTCTTTGAACGATTCTCTAGAGTACTTTGAGTTCCTCAAGTCTAAAATAGCATTTTTGAAATTTGTTATACATTCATTAACTTTAAAAATACTAATTTCTCTAGATTGCATTTGGTTGTAAATTATTTCAACATGAGGCATAATCTGATGAAAAATCTCTAACCAAAAGTTGAAATTATCATCATTCAGATATTTTAAGATTCTTGTTGCTTCTGCAATGGTTTGATCTGAATTTGATGTTGACTGAATTTCAGTAAGGGAGTTTTTTTAAAGGTTGCAAATTTTCATGAACTCTGTTTATGGTCCGTATTTTGAAATTCCACCTTGTAGAGGATGGACGTGGAATGCTGACGTCCATATGTTTCTTGAGAATGGACACACGTTGTGGTGATCTTGAGAAGAATGCTGGAATAGCCAGAATGTTAGAGAAAAAAATTATTGCGTTTCGTGTAATACTTGCTGCATCCACTCCACTCCTATGTGCGCATGCGCACAACAGTAAACACCACGTCGCTGGCACTGTGAAGCGCACAGTTCCATACAAACATTTTTGTATCTTTTTCATAAGCTGGGGGATGGCTACTGAAGTACTGACATTAAGTTTAAGGAATATATATTGTACTACAGAAATAAAGAAAAAATTAAAGAAAAAAGGACTCATTATATTAAATTTTATCGATGATATCAAGTGGAAATAGGGGGCGCTGCAGTTCCGCAGTGCCTGTACACGAGCCGCCACTGGATATTGATAATATCTATCAAAGTGAATGTTGCGGATAACATGGCTCTCCGTATAATTATTTCAAAGTATTTCTATTAACTTTTCTGGTTATTAGATTAAGTTCTTCTTATGGAAATTCGACTGTAGAATAATTTTAGCATCCACTTCGGTGGCCGGGTCGTCTAACGCGCTACTCTTGCAATAGACTAGACTACCCATGACGGGGAGATCTAGGTTCAAATCTCAGCCGGGTCTACTAAGATTGGTTTTCCACTCTCCATCCACGTGAAAGCGGGTAAACATGCACTAAATATAAACTTACTAATTCCTAAAACCATTAGAGTAATTAGTGCATAAGCGTATAAACTGAATAGGTAAAAAGACGCGGTGCTAAATAAAGTTTTAGCTGATTTATCCTGAAAGATAGCAAGCAGCCTTACCTTGATGGATTACACTAAGACCATATGTCGACGTCTGGTTCTAGGTCTATTACCTACCTAAGTTAGGTGTTATCTGTGGGGTGAGACTGGCTCTTAAGACGTCTGGTTCTATCTGTATTACCTACCTAAGTTAGGTGTTATCTGTGGTGTGAGATGGGCTCTTAAAACGTCTCTTTCGAGCTGTATTACCTAAAAAAGTTAGGTGTTATCTGTGGGATGAGATGGGCTCTTAAGACGTCTGGTTCGAACTGTATTACCTACCTAAGTTAAGTGTTATGTTTGGTATGAGACGGGCTCTTAAGACGTCTGGTTCAAGGTGTATTACCAACAGAAGCTAGGTGTTATCTGTGGTGTGAGATGGGCTCTTAAGACGTCTGGTTCAATCTGTATTACCTACCTAAGTTAAGTTTTATCTGTGGTGTGAGACGGGCTCTTAAGACGTCTGGTTCTAGCTGTATTACTTACCTAAGTTAGGTGTTAGCCATGGGGGGAAATAACTTTTGTAATACTAACGTCTCGATAAAAATAAAAGTATATACTTAAAATAAAACTTTTCATTCGGAAGTATAAACTTAGATTTTTTTTTCTGCCCCTCAGATTGCTGGTACGATTGTGACGTATGCGATAGTCTTGGTCCAACTTAGTGAGTCCGAAGAAACGGACATCTTGGAACACAACTCGACTACAATCTGTGACGGAACACGTTAAGCCCTATCTTCATACTCCGTGTCCGTAAGTTCCATAGTCACTGTTGACATTAGTCACAAAATAAATTGTGGAGCTCATTTTTCCGGAAAAATTACCTAGAAGGTGGTATTACGTACGTGGATATCTCATAATGAATCATATCTCTGCAATTCTTTGAGATACGAACTTACTTATAGTTGCAAATTTGTAGGACTGTTGAAAATAAACAACTTGAATTCCCAGAATATTTTTTATTAAACTGATAGTTTCCGAGGTATAAGCAAATTTATTTTTATGAAAGTATGGGAAATGGGGAGTCGATTTTTATGGGCTTCGGTGAACCGAAATTTTCCTTCTTTCCTCAACATGTTTCTTTAGCAATATATATTATTTCGTTTAACATATCTTATTATTTTGAAGTAGCCTAAATATCTCCATTTTTTGGTAAAAAGTCTGTGTAATGAGCAGTAACGTTTATTTTAATATCAAAAGATTATTTTTGAATAAAATGTAATTGTAGAATAAAGCATTATGTGTTTAAAAAGGCAGCCACTACAATGTTAATTAAGTTCTCCCAGTCCGACATCTTAGCTCAGTCGATAGCGTGTCTGTCTATTGAGCTAAAAGTCCTGGGTTCTATTTCCCGGCATGGCCGAAAAATGTATCACTGGTGAAATGTGAGTTTCCCCTTTCACAGTGATGGAGTAGGATGTTGTGTCTATTCTAGATTTAAGTTAGTTTATAAGTCGTGCGCTGATATAATCAATCGTTTCAGAACGTGCAAATAAATGAATAAGTTCCCTAAACTCTGAATGTCTTTGAAAAGTGAAAATATAATAAAAACACAGAGAAGGAAATATTATAATTAATTCACTAAACAATGAATTCGTCCTCATACGTTTTTTGTTTATTTTCGTACCTATTAAACAGTCTTACCAACAATTTGA
This sequence comes from Timema bartmani, assembly GCA_902151455.1. NCBI lineage: Eukaryota > Metazoa > Arthropoda > Insecta > Phasmatodea > Timematidae > Timema > Timema bartmani. The sequence continues at coordinate 5,873 of CABFWB010006991.1, forward strand.
ATCAACTTTCTTTTGATCAACGGATCATAAAATAATATTTTCGTATGTTTCATCACACACACGCTAGAAGAAGATCGATTAGGCATCAAATGAGGGTATGTTAAATTAATACTTTTACCTGACATGTTTTACCGAGTGTAGCGAGGTTATATTTTAACTTGACCATTTGTAATTTCTTCTGTTTGTCCGGATGTTTTCGCCGCGAGAACAGTCTAATGTGCCCACCAATTTTAACTCAATTTCGAAGAGACATTCTTTGATTCTAAGCCGAACGATGTATGAACAATACATAGTTTTTCGATTTGGCTTTTCATTTCAAGATTGCGGCCAATCAAAAGGGTTTTCAGAGTAACTGTATTATACACGACGTCATAGAAGGAAAGGTTGAGGGAAAGAGGAGCTTAGGAAGAAATAGGATTCAAATATTAGATGTCTCGAAGGAAAGAAGAAAATTCTGGGAGCTGAAGGAGTCGGAGGACAAGGCACATTGGCTGACAAAAGGAATTGACCTGTCGTGAGACAGAACACCTAATAATAATAATAATAATGATATCTAATTCCAAAAACCGTCTCGGGAAAACCTTATGAAATATATAAATACCAAGTTTTATACCGATCAGTGAAATAGTTTCGGCTCTAAGGAGAGATATAAACAGACTGCATCGCGAAAAACACTTTTTTAATTTCATGGGGTCATGAAACTTCAAAATTAATCAAAATCCATAGTTCGATTATTTTGACGATCACAATACTTCTCTCTCCAAGGCGTCGAGAGAAAGTACAAATAGTATTAATTTTTTTAAAAAATTGCCAGATTCCGTGGAGTACTTACTACCCCTTCCACCACCATCCCCTGCTATTGTGGGTGCGTTTCCTCTAAAACTACCTTCCTTGATCCTACCTCTCGAATAAGTTAATCGATGGCCATGATTATTTGTTTCGGAGCTCGCTTCTTACTACCCATCTGGGATATCCACTTATTTACACTAATGGGATAATTGATGGGGTAGGTAAAATTTTGGAGAACGTGTACCCTCATTTGCGTAGAGGTGTAGTGGGGAACAACTAAATGGAAAAACACCTCAATACGCTCTTCCGGGGTTTGAACCCTACCCTGTCCTCCCAGGCAAACCAGACAAAGAAGAGACTGACGCTTTTGTTCACTTGCTCACCGGCGCGAGACTCCTCTTTTTGAGTTTAAAACGTGAGTCAAGAGTTCGATTCTAACCGGATACGTTGGGTGAGGTATTATTTTATTCCTACCTAAATATTGCGATTTACCATCCTCTCTCCAGGCAAATAATGGTGTACTCTTAGGTTAGAAAAAGTTCAGGTCACTTAATCCAGGACATTTTCACTAGAAGCGTCCTCATAGGATTCAAGACACAGGCGTCGGTCCATTAGGCGTCGTCACAGCAGGCTCCGTGTGATTGCCGCTCAGCATTGCGACGTTGAACTGGAGAAGGACCACTTCGTACGTCACTATGGCCCCGGCGACCTGCGATAACAAGTGCAGATTATAAAATACAATTTTATAGATACGTTTTATAGATAGTATTCAATCAATTTGGTAGCAATCGGTAGAGCTGTTGTAGGTAGGACTTTACCGCTAGCATGAAATTCCTTGTGACTGAGAAAAAACGGAGTCCAGTGAGAGAGATCTCGTCCGTTGTTATCTGCGTTTGAAGTCTCAGAACCTACACAGAAACAATAATTATTTAATGTCGCGTTTAAAATGTCATCATTAAGGTGGGCGTGTAGGGATTGCGAGCTAATATAATTGTTTTTGCAGTTTTTATACTGAAACACTATGTTGGTCAAAAGAAAGCAAATATTGCTTCTGTACAAACACAGAGTTGAATTTTCTTCATGCACGCTTCAGTGGCTACATGGTCTAGGGCGCTACTCTCGCAATAGACAACACTGTCGACTACATTGCTCTCATCAATAGGAAGACCATGACGTTACTCACCTCTTACAGTAGCTGTTCTCCTGGTAGTTGCAGAGCAAGAGAAAACCTACTTTGCTCTCATCAATAGGAAGAGCATGACGTGATTCACCTCTTACCGTAGCTGTTCTCCTGGTAGTTGCAGAGCAAGAGAAAACCTACTTTGCTCTCATCAATAGGAAGAACATGATGTGACTCACCTCTTACAGTAGCTGTTCTCCTGGTAGTTGCAGAGCAAGAGAAAACCTACTTTGCTCTCATCAATAGGAAGAACATGACGTGATTCACCTCTTACAGTAGCTGTTCTCCTGGTAGTTGCAGAGCAAGAGAAAACCTACTTTGCTCTCAATCAATAGGAAGAACATGACGTGACTCACCTCTTACAGTAGCTGTTCTCCTGGTAGTTGCAGAGCAAGAGAATATCTGCCTGCCATACGAGTTATGAATACGTCACTCACTCTATAACTAACTATGTACAAGAATAAAACGTCGTTATTTATTTATTTACCTCTTCGCAGTAGCTGTCTGAAGGACAGTTGTAGAGCACGGGTAGAGCTATTCTGCTCTCGTCATGAATCTTAGCCGTGAATAAGGTCACGGTGACAGTCCGTGTGAGAAGAAAGGCGAAAGAGCCGAAGAAGTAAACACTGTCGAGGGCACCGTTCAGATTAGGGCTGGAAAAAAAAAAAGAAAAAAAAAGGCTCGATGTATATATAATATTTGGCAATATGCGATGCCACTGTTTGAGGTCTGCGTACACCCAAGGGTACGAGACGTATCACTTAGTTTACTGATTGTAAAATATTTTTGTTTGTAATAGTAAGTCTGATCAAACAGATTAACACAGATTTAAAGACGATTAAGGCAGAATTTAGATGAATTGCACCCCTTTTGCGTGGAAGGAGAGAGGGAAACCATTTAAGAAAAACAACCCTTAATACACACCCGACTGGGATTTGAGCCTTGATCTCCCCGTCAACGGCAGTCTAGTCTATTGCGAGAGTGACGCCTTAGACCATGCAGCCACTGTAGCAGGTAGTTTGTAAGTCGTGTGCTGATATAATCAGTAAATTTATAAACTGCATGTTAAATAGCTCTAATAATAATAGTCAAGTAAAATATTTGTGTCCTTCTTTTTAAATAGAGCTGGATGGGGTGCTCAAGTTAGTCCATGGCCCCAAAAGGAGTTCATGATTGACCAAAGTTTGAGAAATACTGCTATATGTGGCGATAAAAAAAATAGAGCTGCGAAATTTTATGTTCAGATGAAATTTGTCATAAACGTATCGTATAAATTTTTAAAAAAAATACATATAAATATATATATATACTATTTATAACAAAGCTAATCATAAGGGCAACACCCAATTGAAATAGGGATGAATCCAAGGAGAAAATTTTGGGGAGGGGGAACTCTTAACGGGGGTCCCAGTTTAGGATCCACCCCCTCCCAACCCCTTTAAAATTTACCCTCAAAACCGTCGTTTAAGGTCATCCTGGGCTTCTGGAAATAAGATAGTAGCACACGGAAAAATAATTAAACAAATCATTATTATTTTATAATATTTTATTAAAGGTAGGCTACAGGTTGTTACTTACATGACTATTCCGTGTTTTATAATAATAATAATAATAATAATAATAATAATAATAATAATAATCAGCGACTTTAATGGCGAAGTTAAGGCTACCACCTTTTCTTACACTTATCCAATACAATTAAAATGAAGTTTAAAAAAATAATATATATATATATATAAAAAACACACAAAAAATGTATAAAAACTAGAGCTAAAATACACAAGGATTAAGTAATATAAGAACGCACCAAGGGGTTTTAGGGATAGGCCTCACTACTGCAGATTTCCACAAAGATGGAAAAATTCCTACTTGTAGAGAATTATTAAAAATATCTCCAATATGGTTTAAAACATAAATAAGTATTTTGATATATATGTAATTGAAATTTGGCCACTTCCTTGTGCATTTGTTTTGATTTGCTTATAATTTTGGCAAACCGCTCAATTACTTGTGTGTCTAAAATGATATCGTGGACACACAGAAGAGCCAAAACAAAAGTCTGCTTTCCATCAGAGGTGTCCTCAGCCATGTCTTGATGACACCGATAGTTAACCTCAACAATATTTGCACTGCCTCAATCTGAATTTTACTGCTCTATCATCAATTCTTGTCCTTTCGCCTGGTTCTTTTCATGCTGTCTTCTACGTTCAGATGTGTTTATTTCGGCTATTTTCCTAATTTTATTCCAGCGCTTGACCATCTGGGGAAGTTGGTGTGGGTGTGTGTGTGTGTGTGTGTGTGTGTGTGTGTGTGT
>CABFWB010006991.1:15266-28297 GCA_902151455.1 Timema bartmani
TGGCTTATCTTGTGAGCATTATATATATATATATATATATATATATATATAGGCTACATCACTCGTATCCCATTTCGTGAAAAGATTATCAAGTACTAATGTACATTTGTCTAGGGGACGCCCGAATGTACTAATCGTACATACTTTTCCTGGAGGCACTTTCCATGTCCCGATGGGATGAGGTGATGGTGATAGTGAGTATGAGGTTGTGGAACCAGTGGAAACACTCTAACCATAGCCGTCGGGTTAGTTCATCTTAGGATCAAAAATAACCATGGTACCTGCCGGGAATAGAACCCGGGACCTATAGGCTAGTAACCCGGTGCACTGACTACTATACCAAGAGACCGGTTTGCGCCATAGATGAATATATAAAACTGAACATCCACTAAATTAAGGTGCTCACTCATGATACTGCCGGTGCTGTTCCCCAGTGCGTTGATCATGTGACAGACAGAGAGAACCTCGAGGGCGCCGATACAGAGCCAAACCGTGAGGGTGTAGACGAGCCTGAAGGACCTGACCCTGAACCTGAGGGACCTCGGTGAAGGACCGAGTATCCCTTCCACGGGCATTATTCCGAAACACTGGGCCGCCACAAGGATGGGCGCGATGGCGTGATGAAGAGTGTCTTTGTGCTGAAATCAGGACAAAGATCTTCAAGAGTATATTTGTGCGTCAAGCGGGAAAATAAAAGATGGCATGTGAAGTTGACTTAACATTTTTGCACACTTTCAAACTTGGCTTTGAAAATAATTGTTGATAGAAAAATAAGCTATTTTTTCATTCTTAAGTCAATTATAGAATATTAACAAATTATTCATGTTAATAGGATGAGTTAGGATCGAGTAACGAAGCAAATATATGAAGGTAGAGTGTTTGTGGATCAAAAGAAAGGGGTAGGCCATGTAAGACGTGGCTAAATGTTGTAGAGAATATGTGGAAAAGAGATACATTAAGATTTTTAAGAATAAAAGAGGATGTGTGACTCTGTGTATGGATGTTGTTGAAGAGAAAGGAGTGTGCAAGGATAGGGAAGTGTGGAGAAAGTTAGTGAGGTTGGATTAAATATGGAGTTGTTATTTTTGGAGCTATAGGTACACTTTATTGCCTACCCAGTAAGGAAACGGCGTGATTAGGTATGTATGTAACAAATTATGTTCTGTGTTTGGAATAACTTAAGGTGCAACTTTAGGGAAAGCAAGAAAGGGCATGTGATTTTGCAGTTTTTAAAGCAAAAATTTTGTTTTGGTAGAAACAAATAAATAAACAGTTGTTGAATATTTGTCATGATCATAACGGCATTAGACGAGACACTATTTAAATGGAGAGAAAAAGTTGTCATTAAATTCCAGGACACCCTTGATAAATATTCAATAACTGTTGATATCACCATGAGAAGAAAATTATAATCTATGTTGCTACTGGAGCAATATTTATTTATTTTGATCAAAAAATGTTTTGCTATAAACACTATAAAAATACAGCTCTTTACTAGTGCTTCTTTACAGGTCTCCTTTAGATGGTCACCAGAGAATTATTAAGCTATTAATTTTAAATCCAATCAAAAGTTTGGGTTAAAAACCCTTTCCAGAGAACTGGGATTGAATCTACGCATGTGGTTCTCCCTTTGGTTTTCTCATCCTCTCTCCATGCGGTTGTATTTTCTCTTGAGTCGCCCTTCTCTGCGCTATCACGTAGATTGAAACGGTAATAGCTCTTGTGTCAAACGCACAAATAAAATGGACGTTAGAAAAATAATCAAGACCCCATTCCTTTTAAATAAAATGAATATTTAAAAATTCATCCCCTTGACCTCAGCCCGGACGAAAAAAATTATCTTTAAAAAAGTCAACACCACCCTCCCGTAAAAATGGAATGAATAATTTTTTTTTATAAAGCGTAATGAATATTTTTTTTTAATAAGCTCCCAACTCACCCCCTCGACCTCAGAAGCCGAGGAAAACCTCACCCCCACGTTGTCCTGGGACAAGATGAAGTCGTCTGCGATCACCGAGTTCACGTTCTCCTCGGGCTGGCCGTCCATCCTGTTGCATTTGAGCCTCATGAAGCGTCTCGGCGTCGACGCCAAGAAATCCTTCATCTCCTGGGCCAGGCTATCGTTGGAACCTATGTTTCCTCACCTTCACGAACAGTCTCTGGGGCGCCACTGTCGCCACGAGGTCGGACGTCGAGGTGACTTTGCCGTTGAACTTTTTACGTTCCCAGGGCTTGTTCATTAGGGTGGGGGGTTTAGTTCCCACGTAGGTCGTGAGAAAATAATGTTTTCACAGTCCAAGGGGTAGATTTACTTCAAACAAATATATTTCAATGAACATCTTTAACAATAGATGGACCCGCCTCGGTGGCGTAGTTGGCTAACGCGCCAGTCGTGTTGAGAAAGACCACCGAGGACGGGGAGATCGAGGTTTGAATCTCGGTTGGGTGAACTGAGGGTGATTTTTCCTAAATGGTTTTCCACTCTCTCTCCACGCAAATGCGGGTTCACTTCCTCTAAATTCAACCTTTCCAATTCCTAATCCATTAGTGTAATTAGTACTTAAGCGATATAACCCGAACGGGTATTAAGACGCGGTGCTAAAATTAATTAACATTGAATAGAAGAAAGCGCCAATTATTTTTTTTAGATTTTAAAGAGGAAAAAATACGTTTTTGGCCAAAATAAATGAAATAATGCTTCAGTAGAAATTTAATAGTTTGATTTCCTAACCATAGAAATACCAACAGTTCTTGAATATTTGTCTAACATGTCACTCTCTCAATAGACTAGACTGCCGATGAATGAGAGATCGAGGTTCGAACCTCGGTTGGGTGTACTTTAGGAGATTTTTCTAAATGGTTTTCCACTCTTCCTCCATGCAAATGAGAATACTCTTCCTATAATTCAACAATCATCATGTATCCATTAGTGTAAATAGTACATGTGTGTACAGCACATATGGATAGTGAGACGCGGTGATAAAAAAAAAGTCATGAGATTGCGGCATTTGACTGGGACCACTTCATTTTATTTAAAAGTTTTTCCATAAAATACCGGAAAGTCCATAACAGATATGTAATAAATTTTGTTGAAAATTAAACTAAATGTACCCTTACTTAATTAATCAAAATCTAGTTGGTTTTTTTTCGCAAAAATAATTATTTTAACTCACGTTTTCTTCCACTCCATCTTAAAGTTGAGATATAATAATCCAGTAAAGTAAAATAAAACACGTTCACAGCCTTAAAATACGATTGACAATAAAAAACACAACACTGTCTCCGCAGATGAGTGGTCATTGGTGTCGACCTAAAATAATGAGAGTTCAGGTTCGATTCTTAACAGCGTTGAGAAGAATATTCAATATGTATATACAGATTTATGCTCCTTTTTTCTAGCTTTCGAACCCTCGGAAAGATAATTACTGTGATCTTAAAATAACTTGAGATTTTGATAAATGTCGACATTTCATAACTCCCTGAAACAAAACAAAAAATTATTTCGCGATGCGGTCTGTCTATTCATATCTCGGCCTAGAGGCAAAACAATATTACCGATTGACCTAAAACTGGTATTCTAGGTTTTCATAAGGTTCCTCTAAGGTGTTTTCTTTCGGAATCATATATCCAACTGTCACTACTGCCCCTCCCGTAGGCTTACTGGGATGGGTAAGCAGCGGAAAATAATGGTAGTGCTACTAGAATTTAGAAAAAGTTCCTCGTTCTATCAATGTCCCTACTCAGAAGTACCATGCCCTTACCTATCTACGGTGTTATAATTCTAACTGGTGTCAAACACACGACCACCCTGCATTGCGTGGTTGTTATCTAACTCAGACTTTCAAGATGGGTTGGGTCATTCTCCTCTGTACTGAACAGGGAATAAAATGCTGTAAGATATTCTCCCAACAAGTTGGTAACCCCCCCCTTGCGCCCTGATTTTCTTCCAAAGATCTAAAAAAAACTTGTTTCTATATACCAAAAAAGGTAGGTGTGTCTCCCCTAAGTTACTAGTTTTGCCAATACTCTGTGTTATGCTATTGGCAAAACAATCTCTGTTTTTAAAAACCTGATCTGGTACGAATAGTCGTCTGGTGGTTCAGGTCAGTTGAAAGTATGTGTACGCCCTCCTTGCATTCTCTAGATTGACTAAGACTGCAAGCTATGGCACAGCCCTAATATTATGGGTAATTTACTGATGGGGGAAAAAAGATAAAAATCTATTTTCTCAAAATCCACGTTTAACTATTTTGAATACATTTTGTATCTAGGCATGGTTTAACATTAAAAACCAAATGGAAACTCTTATTTTTAGGTGAAAATGACTTCGAGGTTAATTTTTATAAGTAAAAATTTCCAATTTTGATCATACCTCTGCAACTATTTGAAATACGAAATAACTTATCATTTTAAACTGTAGAACAACTAGAAATTAAAGACATTTTATTTGAAATATATTTTTATAAAACCAATTGTTTCTAAGCTACAAGCAAATATTATATGTTTTGTGTAAGTCTTTGAAATTGTGAAATATATTGTTATGCTCTTTGGTGGACAGTTATACTAAGCTTTTCTCAATGTTTCTATAACATTGTTTAGTATTTATATGAAATAGATTTGAACCGGAGCTCTAGATAAATCTAGAGACTCGTATACGTAGACAGGGAAAACATTCTTAGATAAAGAACACGTAAAAGCAAAAAGATAGAGATGCATGTATACAAATTAGCTTTAATGAGATCAGTTTAGAATTCATACATAAATAAATATCAAAACACCATCCAGTTTGTCAAGAATAGTCTTGAAATGATGCACTAAAATTATTGACTCCAACAAAAATACCTGAAAAATATATACTTGAATTGCACTGACTTGGATTCTAACTCAACTATGAATTATAATAAAAAAAAGCTATAATTTGATTTTGTCCCAGATATTTTTTCAGCTTATTATGTTACAACGAGGCTGGTTACTTATGGATGAGATATAACGTAAGGTAGTTTTGAGTAAATCAACCACATTAGTGTAAAAAGTTAGTGTTATAAATGTTGTAATAGATCACGTGGTGAAAGGAACCGATAATAAACCAAACTGAGATTTGAAACTCAGCCTCCAGAAACTGGTGACCCAGTCTTTAGAAACAATGATGTCTTAAACTTCGTAACCTTAGCTAAAAAGGGGAAATATTAAAGCGTTATAACATTTTTATTTTGAGAAGTTAAATTGTTAAAGTTTGGTTAGATTATAGCTTATGGGTGTTTATTAAAACAGTTTATACAATTCTACAATAAGTTTACGCAAATAGAAAATACATTATGTATAGTCTTTAGGTTCTAAGTAGTAATATTATACTATAATTTGGACGTCTAGAAGAAAATAAGTGCCTAATAAACAAATTGTTTAGGTTTTATACTAACCCATTTGACCCCTTGATTTCAATAATATATAAAAGATTATTAATATTAATTTACCATTGATTAAAATAAACTCTTCTTTCTATAAAGTTTGAAAAAATTGTATACAGACCATTATTATACACTCAACAACACAAAATAAAAAACGTTACTAGTTTGCATATTAATATAAAAAGTAATAGCATTGAACTCGTTTGTCCTTAGGTCAAGTATATTATACAAGTTTTTATTCAGGCCATCATTATTAAATTAACAAACAATTGATAAAAATATAGAAATCAAGGTATATAGGAGCGTATGGATGAAAAAATTCTTCTTATTACAGTAGTAGATTTTAAATGAAGAATGTCCACAATATAGAATCGAGGAAAAAGCTGAATTTTGATTTTAAAACTACATTACTTTAAAATTTTATAATTTACAATGTTGCTTGTGAATTTTATTACTGTTGTTTTGATTTTACTCACGAAATTTTTTGGTGTTTTCTATTTATTAAAACTGTGGTGGAAGCGCCGACATATCAGGAACCTGGCAAGTAAGATACCTGGACCTAAAGCATATCCACTAATAGGAAATATCCTGGATATATTGGCCATGGACCCAAGAAGAATCTTTTAAAAAATATTTAAATATTGCTCAAAAATACACTCCTTCAGGTCGTTTCTGGGCTTGACCTTATTTAATCTTATTTGTTTCTGATCCGTGTGATCTAGAAATATTAATGAACAGTGAAAAGTGTTTAGGAAGGGAAAGATGTAAGAATGTACTAGATAAATATCCTTTGGGAGATGGTTTGATTGCAATTGGAGGGGAGCAATGGAAGATTCACAGGAAGTTTATTCTCTCTTCATTTCATTACCGTCATTTTGAATATTTATGTTAAGGTGTTTAATAAAAACAGTAGAATCTTAGTAAATCGTTTGGTAGCAACGTGTAATAATACAGACACTATTGATATTCATAATTATTTTACCAAATTTGCTTTTGATAGTATATGTGAAACAGTTATAGGTTTAGAAATGGAAGTTAAAGAAAAAAAAAGTGAAAAATATATCAATTCTACAGATACTTTCAATGGCATTTTTACACAAATGTTCTTAAAACCTTGACTGCTTAAACCAATGGTTATTCGTCTAACATCATACCACAATAAAATGATAGAATGTACAAATTACTTGAATTCGTTTAGTAACGAGCTCTTCATAAAGAGGACGAAGGAGTACCGTGAGAGAAATCAATCAACAAGTTTCAACAAGAGTTGACTCTGATAACTCTCCCAAGAAAAATAGACTATCACTAATAGATTCCATGATTCAAATGAAAGAAAAAAATGATTGTCCTTTAACAAGGAAAGAAAATATTGGAGAAATAAACTGGACCATCATGGCAGGGATGGAAACTACTGCAACCAGCCTGAGCTTCACGATGATGTTACTAGGATTCCACCAGGATGTTCAGAGGAAAGTACAAGAAGAACTTGACGCTGTTTTTGGAGATGATGTGGAGCGTTCGGTATCAATGGAGGATTTAAACAACCTTGAATACATTGAACAAGTTATAAAAGAATCACTTCGTCTCTACCCGGTGGTGCCTATTGTACAGAGAACTCCAACTGAAGATATCAAAATAACAAGCCACAATATACCTAAGGGTTGTGACGTGAAATTTAATATATATTCCTTTCATTGCAACCCCAAGATCTACCCGAACCCAGATGAGTTCGACCCGGAGAACTTCTCACCGGAGCGCTCCAAAGGTCGACATCCGTACAGTTTTCTTCCGTTTTCCGGCGGTTTGAGAAAATGTGTTGGCTACAAGTACGCCATGTTCCAGATAAAGGTTGTTCTCGCGACAGTTCTGAGACATTTCACAGTTCATCCGGCGTGCGACAGAAAGGAAATAGATCGATTGGTTTTTAGTCTAACTCTGAAATTAGTGGATGGTTATTATATCAAATTAGTTCCTAAAGGTTGAATTAGGCCTATATTAAATTGCTAAAGTACATTCCAATTTTTTAGTTAACTTATGCTTTTATTCCTTCAAAATACTGAACCCCTTTTCAAAAAGCTTTAAATTAAACACAACTTCACATTATCCTATTAATATAAGTTTTTGACTAATTGAGCTATGCGATTTTTAGTGAGTGAATTTTTGAGTGTTTAATAATAACTTGTTCAGAGAAGTCTCAATTTGTGTTACACTTTTAGACCTTAATGTATATACTTATAAATATATCTATAATTTGTTTGGGTAAATTTTCATATTAATTTCTACCTAAGAAATTCAAAACCAATTTAATTAATTTGGATAAATTTAATAATATAAAGATTAGCAGCTGAGGTATTTTTAAAAGCTTTTATCTTTTATATTTCATTTGGTTACTAATTTTGAAACAATTACTCTTTTGAATATTTTGTTTCCAGACCAGATTTCACGACTTACATTCGAAATTTAAAATTAAATACTAAGCTACATTTAGTAAGTGTAGCCTTTACTCAATTACTGTCTATCATTCTATATATATAGCCCATATCAATATCCCAAGATAATTTTTTGTGTGCAAGTTAAGTGAATTTTTTTAATTCAAGCTAATATTAAAGAATTACACAGCTTTAAATGAAATATTTTTATTTAATTTATCTTTATAGTACCTATATTTTGATTCCAACTTGTTTTCAACTATATGTGTCAATATTAATATGTTTTCATTCATTTTAAGATCTAAAAGAAAAAGTAGATTATTAATGGCCCGGTCAGTGGTCGTTGGAAGTGAAGAGTCGCATCAACGCCAGCCCCTAATTTACGGTATCAGAAGAAACCAATAGAGTTTTACTTTGTCTTTGTCGGCTCAGTCAGCCCACAGTGTTGCCAGAGCTATCAGCAATCTAGAGTCCTTCCTTCTTCCCTTCACCCATCCAAAGAGTGAGAGTTAGTTAGCAAGCAAACAAAACAAAACTATCATCATCCTTTGAAACCTTTATCGCAGGTAGCAATCAACTCTGTATTGAAAGGGGTCAGAGTCCAAACTTGTACAAAGACTTGACAAGGGCTATTAGGGGCAAGAACCTAGGACTGTGCCAAATAGAAGGCAGTGGATTTGTCAGGTAGTTTGCTCTTTTATTGAAATTAATCCCGGCCTTAGTATACATGAATTAGAAGTTTCCTATCTCTCAGATACGTCCATTCTTAATCAAATTGGGGTATAGTCTGGTGTGCCAGTGATGGGGAGGTTAGGTAACTAATCCTGACCGGGTGTGTGTCTACAAAGAGTGTTTATTTAAATAATGTTTTCCACTCTGCACGCAAATGTTGTCACACTGTCTTTTAATTTCACCTTGCTCTTTCCTATACCCTATTTATGCATTTAAATGGGTAAGGATCAGACAAGTATTTATACAAAATAGGAAAAATAGTAATATAAAGACGTTGTGCTAAAAAAAGTATTTAAGTGATAAGCTAAAGTCTCCAAAAAATTATATCATACCAGAACTTTGAATATGCATTAAATTAATAAATAGTAAATAGTGAATACAACTTTATTTGTGTACATACACTATTACATTAAAACAATACATAATAGGCTAATGCTGATTTATTCTAAAACGACATTTTATGGTATAGATACTGAATACTGTTATTATCATTATTATTATTATTATTATTATTATTATTATTAGCACTGCATCTTACTACCCGTTCGGGTTATATGCACTTACGCTAATGTGTAATGTTAGGCTGATTGTGAGATGAAAATGGAGGACCTGTAGTCTAACGTGGGATCCGAACCACGGTAGAGGCCCTTCATTACTCACATTTTCAAGTTGTGCTCAATATATTTATTGTCAGAGGTGAAGGAAGGGCTTGGGCTCAATCAGATTAATCTATCCCGGGACCTAGTATTGAACCCCGGAACCCCAACACAGAATTCTCGACACCTTACCCCTAGACCACCAGGTCACCGAGTTGAATACTGTTCACAGAACTCTTCGTTTAATCTCCGTGTTTTACATCTCATGTAAGTGTAGCGGATATGTGAAAAGGAAATTAGTTATTCTAGTAATGGAAATGAAAATATTCCAAATCTAAATATCTGATCAAAACATTCGTTAATGATGGTCTGTCACAAGTGTATGTGTAATACAGATAATCATAGGGGCCACCACGTTTGTTATACATTTTAGAATGATATATTATTTTGTTGATATCGTTCTGTAGGACACATACAAAGAGAAGCAAACAACATATTGCCTAAATTCCTTAACTTCCATTATGTGACGTCATACGGTGCTATCTACAGTCCAATTTGCATAGGAACAACCTTATCTAACAGCAAGAAAAAGTTCCTAGATTGATGTTCAAGTATTTATACGACAAATCATTGTGATCTGCTGAAAAAAATTATTTAAAAAAAATCTGTTCAAAAATAAAAAAGCTAACCTTAAGTATTTATATTCTAAATAGAAGGATACAATTTTATTTGCCATGTAAAACACACTAAAGATATCAATTTCGAACAAAATTGTTTGAGCCAATTGTAAAACATAATTTTTCTTCTAGTTTGGGAAAAAAATATTCAAGATCCTTGACTAAGCCAAGGTAAAATATGTCTCTACATATGAGAGAGAAAAAAAAAGTACATTTTGAATGTAATTTGTTTTTAATTTATTAGTTTGCGCACACCCAGAACAGGTTGTAAAAAGCAGTGCTGAGAAAAAGACTAACGAGTTAAACACCAGAATGAAATGATGATTTAATATAAATGGGTTTAGAGATTGGTAGGGTGACTTCCCATGGAAAGAGGAGGGGTAAAACTCAGCAGCGATAAATCACGTGTGGAAAAGTGTTACCCCACTTCCCCTACCCGCAGTACACACGGCCGAAATATGAATTATTACTAGCAATTATGTCTAACGCTAACCGCTCAAGCTAGAAACTTTAACTTTATAATAATGACTAAGCTAATAATCATCGGTATTAACAGGGTGTTTAATGTATACGTTCTTATCTTGATTTACATTTACATCCGTCCTAAGGCAGAAATCTTTTAATAAAACCTAGCATGTGTTGTTTTTATTGTTAGTAGTAGTAATAGTATAATATTTAAATTGAAACTATGCCAATAAAAAACAGAATTGTCACATTTCACTTGCAAACAAAATACAAAGTTTAAAATAGTGATAATCCTTGACTGGCTATAACTATACCTTGAGGAAACAATGTGTTGGGAACTGCTGGTAGTTTGAAATAGTGATAATCCTTGACTGGCTATAACTATACCTTGAGGAAACAATGTGTTGGGAACTGCTGGTAGTTTGAAATAGTGATAATCCTTGACTGGCTATAATTATACCCTGAAGGAAGTGTTTTGAAAACTTCTTATACCGTGAAGTTGATCTGACGCAACACTTGCTTACTAAAATAGTTGACAAAATCTCGAATGTATGAGGTAGAAATGGTATCTAAGATAAGTTATGGTTAACATTAAAATATTACGTTAAAACAGAACCATAATCTATTATCTGAATTCATCAGTAGTGTCGATCATAGTAATAAAGGAAGAATACTCGGCTCATCCCTGATAATATGTCTGTAAGATTTATCAGGAACATTGTAATCCCTTATTCCACTCATCAAAATTAGCGCCCCTGGTGGGCGGAAATATAGTACAAGTGGAATATTACTTACCCCTGTCACAATAAAACCTCGAATAATGTTAATTAGAGCTTGAATCATACAAATATATTATACAACAATGAAATATTTTGAAAGCAATATATATTACATTTAAATATCAGACATATGAATTTATATTCAAAATTTAAAAAGCTAAGCACATTATAAAGTGTCCCAGAACTCTAAATATATATATATATATATATATGAAATAGCTTGGAACCGGTGCTCTAGATAAATCTAGAGACTCGTATACGTAGACATGGAAAACTTACATAGATAAAGAACACGTAAAAGCAAAAAGATATAGATGCATGTAAACAAATTATCTTTAATGAGACCAGTTTACAATACGTACATAAATAAATATCAAAGCATCATCCAGTTTGTCAAGAATAGGCCTGTAATGATGTCCTAAAATCATTGACACTAATACAAATACCTGAAAAATATATACTTGAATTGCACTGACTTGGATTCTAACTCAACATAAATCCCTTGAAAATCCATGAGGTGGGATCAATTCATTACTAGAAATAACAGTTCATATTAAGAGCCCACACTACTCATTTATTCAAAGCCAACATTAATCAACTATGAATAGTAATAAAAAAAAAGCTATAATTTGATATTGGCCCAGATATTTTTTCAGGCTATTATGTAACAACGGGGCTAGTTACTTATGGATGAGATATAAAGTAAGGTAGTTTTGAGTAAATCAATAACATTCGCGTAAAAATGTAATGTTATAAATGTTGTAATAGATCACGTGGTGAAAGGATACGATAATAAACCCACCCGAGATTTGAAACCCAGTCTTTAGAGACAATGATGGCTTAGACTTCGTGACCTTTGCTATAAAGGGAAAATATTAAAGCGTTTAAACATTTTTCTTTTAAAAGTTAAATTGTTAAAGTTTGGTTGGATTATTGATTATGGGTGTTTATTAAAACAGTTTATATAATTTTATAATAAATCTACGCAAATTAATATACATTATGTATAGTCTTTAGGTTCTAAGTAGAAATCTTATAATATAATTTGGACGTCTAGAAGAATATTAAGTGCTTTTTAAAAAAATTGTTTCGCTTTTATATGAACCCATTTGAACCCTTGATTTCAATAATATATAAAAAATTATTAATGTTAATTTACCATTGATTAAAATAAACTCTTCTTCCAATAAATTTTGAAAAAATTGTTTACATCACATTATTATACACTCAACAACACAAAATAAAAAACCTTACTAGTTTGCATATTAGCATAAAAAGTTTGAATATTGAACTCTTTGTTCTCGAGGTCGACTACATTTCTACTATTTTTATACACACACACCAAAACAAAATAAAAAACTTAACCAACTTGTATATTATCATAAAAAATAATAGCATTGAACTCGTTTGTCCTTAGGTCAACTACATTATACAAGTTTTTATTCAAGTCATTATTACTTAATTAACAAACAATTGATAACAAAAATTAAAATCAAGGTATATAAAATTGTATAGGTGGATAAAATTCTTGTTAGTACAGTAGTAGATTTTAAATGAAGAATATCCAGAATATAGAATCGAAGAAAAAGGTGAATTTTGATTTTAAGACAACATTACTTTAAAATATTATGATTTACAACGTCGACTGTGAATTTGATTACAATTGTTTTGATTTTACTAACTATATTTTTTGGTGTTTTACATTTATTAAAACTGTGGTGGCAGCGCCGACATATCAGGAAACTGGCAAGTAAGATACCTGGACCTAAAGCATATCCACTAATAGGAAATATCCTGGACGCTTTGGCCTGGACTCAAGAAGAATCCTATCAAAAATATTTAAGTCTTGTTCAAAAATATAGTCCGACAGGTCGTTTCTGGGCTGGGCCGTATTTAATCATCTCAGTTTCGGATCCGTGTGATCTAGAAATATTAATGAACAGTGAAA
>CABFWB010006992.1:0-25504 GCA_902151455.1 Timema bartmani
AAGGTGAAGAGGTACTATAGTACATTGTTCCATTCTAACTACTAAGTAAATAAGGTGAAGAGGTACTATGGTACATTGTTTCATTCTAACTACTAAGTAAATAAGGGGAAGAGGTACTATGGTACATTGTTTCTTTTCCTTCCTGGTGTTTTAGCCATTCATTTATTTGAAAAACAAACAATTCTCAATTCTTCTCTTAATAATTTGATCCTTGTGCAAGATCAATCATCATCCATTGACTTTCAAAATGGGGTCTACTTGTAACTTTATTTTACCAGAACTGGAGTGCAAGCAAATGTTAGTGTTTGTGTTCATTTTTATGCATTATGGACAAACTTGTTTTGTTTTGATTACAATTGTTTTTTATCCCATTCAGGTTCACGAGCGTGTGCATACCGGAGAAAAACCATTTAGTTGTGAGCTTTGCGGAAAATCATTTTCTCAGTCCGCAAATTTGATGATGCACAAACGCAAGCATACTGGTGAAAAGCCCTTCATCTGCGAGCAGTGCGGCAAGAGGTTTGCTCAGGCGGCCAACCTAAACCATCACATCCGCATGCACATGGGAGAAAAGCCGTACTCTTGTGAGGAGTGTGGGAAACGTTTCACACATTCAGACTCTCTTAAAAAACACAAGTTGACTCATACAGGAGAGAAACCGTACGCTTGCGAGCTCTGCGGCAAAGCGTTTGCTCAGTCGACCTACTTGAACAGCCACAGGCGTGTGCATACACTCGAGAAACCGTACGGTTGTGAGTTGTGCGGAAAGAAGTTTGCAAACTCGTCGAATCTACGTTGCCACCGCCGTTTGCACACCGGCGAGAAACCTTTTGCTTGTGAGCTTTGTGGTAAAGCTTTCTCTCAACACTCCCCCCTGGTGAGACATCGCCGGACTCACACTAGGTGAGACACTGTCCCACTCATCTCCTCGGGCTCTCCACAGTTGTATAGCGAGCCCACACTCTGGTAATGTCCTCGCCTCAGGGGATGAGTGGGATATTAAGTTAGCCTTAAAAGAAGTCATTTGCTAAACCACTGAAAGTAATACTCTTTAATGAATATAAGTAGTTAGATATAAATTGTTAATTTATTACTTCAACATACTCAATTGACAATATTCATGATATTAGTGTACAACATATCTGAAAGTACAACAAAACTAGCTTACTTCTGAGGCTTTAATTTTATTTTTACATAAATAAATGTGTTTTCAAGCAAGCTCAATAAAATATGTTTTGTATATTGATTTAAATTTGTTATATTCTTTAATATAACATACAAATTAGGTTTAAAAATTACAAAATAAATGAAAGCTATATTATTAAACTACAGCCCCACCTTGAAAAACTGAAGAGTTTGTGTGTTAATTACTTAGTAACTAAACAAACTTTTCCTCCCCAAAAGTCGAGTTTTACTCAGCCAAGTGTGGACATGGTTCCATACATACATAGCATTCAAAGTTCATGACTTAAGGACAAGAAAAATGTATAGTGCTTGAATAGAAAAATACATTGGCAGTATTAAATTTTTCATATCAGAAATAAAGTTAATTTTACCCCAAATTAGGCCTACGGTATTTAAAAAAATACTAACCAACAAATATTGTGAGCAATGATGATAAATGTTAGGGGTGGTTTTAATAATCCAAAGTGAGATATGAGCTCTGCCCAGTGCATATGTTTTATAAATTGTAAATACAATTAGGAATCTCAGTTAGCAATTGAACAATATGAAAGTTCATGTTTTTAAAGCATTGATTATCTTAAAAGATAATAAAACAATGTTTTTTACTCCCATCACTTGTGTGAACAGCCATTTTTTTAATGAACCTCCTAAGAAATGTATCCAATTATGTAAAATTATAAACATTTTGCTAAAATAACAAAAAATGTGCTGAATAATTTTTAATTGTTTTGATGTAATCAACACTCCATAAATCATAAACATTTTCAACCGCTGTCAGTTTACATTGTTTTATAACATGACATTTTATATGACTCCATTTGCTAGTCAAGACAAATTTATGATCAGTGCCCAGTTGCTGTGAGGCAATATGTTGTTCTTATAATATACTTAGTACAAAGATCCAAATTTGTTTTGTAAAATGTTTAAAGGACTGAATGTCTTGTTGTGCATTGCACGTTATAATATAATAAATGTTATCTAAAACAAGTTTGGACAACAACTTGCTGATTTGGCACACAACTAAAGTAATGGTTGAACTAGGTTTTGGTATTTTAAAATGTTATTCATTTAAGATGATTTATCCACATTCAACGCCCAGAAATATTTCATGTGTACAACGCTTTGTTTGTGTATTAGTACGTAGTTGTATATTTATTTTATTCAAATGTCTTTATTTATTCTGGCAAAGTAAAGGTGTAACACCTTATCTTACAAATAACCAGGTTACAAAATGATTCATAGAACTATTTTAAATATTTTAAATTTAAAAGAAGTAACTTAATGAACAAAAATATTAATAAAATATAGTAACCAACCAATGTTTTATTAATTTATAGTTTATTACAATTGAGGAGCTGAGGATTCAAGGGGTAAAAGTGATAATACATTTTAATAATAGTTCATTTATCAGAGTTTTGTATTTGAAGAAAAAGAGGTATAAGTGAAATTGAATTTGTTGCTGCTCTGTCATTACTTACAGTTCAACAACTACAGTCAAGGGAAAATGATTTGTGTACATAATTTTGTATAAATCAAAACAAAAAAGCTCCAGGAACCTGATGATTGAGCTATTACTGAACCGCCAGGAGCTCAAACTGGGCTCGGTACCAGGGCTGCAGGCTCTCCCTATCTTTGTTGTGGTGGTGGAACCTTATTTATATAAGTTTTTGAGAACCACTGATCCCAAAACCAAAGGGGCATGGAGACCTTTCCTCAGCAAATTTGTGAAAATCGGATACCTCTAGAAAATATTAGTCGGGGGCCCTTGTCTGAATTATTATTGTTAATTAGCCTTATCTATAAGTTATTTGGAGTGGACCCCCTACCCTAAACCCTCTGAAAGTTGGATATTCTAGA
The DNA here is from genome assembly GCA_902151455.1 of Timema bartmani. Taxonomy (NCBI): domain Eukaryota; kingdom Metazoa; phylum Arthropoda; class Insecta; order Phasmatodea; family Timematidae; genus Timema; species Timema bartmani. The sequence goes on from CABFWB010006992.1 coordinate 3,043, forward strand.
AGATATTTGGAGTGGTCCTCACCTGAATTAATTTTTTAAAATTATATGTTTCCAGAATTTATTTAGAGTGGGCCTTTTCCAGCAAATTTTGAAAAATTATATGTTTTCAAAAGCTATTTGGAATTGTCATTTCCTGGCAACTTTTATGATCGGGTGTTTCTAGAATCTATTTAGAATAGTTTTTGCCTGGATTAAAAAAATGAAATGCTACTTGTTACTATTTTAAGTGGTCCATCCTGCCTAATTTTTGAAAATAGGATGTATCTAGAATCTTTTTGGAATTTGATACAAGGCAATCTTTTATCTAGAGAGGGCGAGTTTATTCCAAGAGAGAGGGTGAGTTAATTATTCCAGTTGGGAAGAGGGAGGCACGAGTTATTTGCGGGGGGGGAGGAATACAACCCCTTGTTACAAAACCTCTGCTTGACTCAAGGATTCACAATTTAAAAAAATAAATTATGGTCATTTTTACCAAACAAAAGCAATGTATGCAAATTAATACGTAGCTGAACATTGAAATGTTATGCACATAATAAAATACTTAAATATAAATTGAACTTGATTCCTTACTTGATTCTCTTCCCGTGCTGAATTTAATTTCAGAACAAAAATAATAGACTCCATTAAACTTTCAAACACTTTGAAACGAAAAACAAGACTGGACCGAAATAATGATGTAATTGTGACAAATGCGACTAACATCCTCCGAAGGAAATCCCAGATGGTGGTTTGGGGTTTTATTATTCCTTATTATGGGTAGTCATTTTAATAATAATCATTAATATTTTATTTTATATTTTATCAACTATAATTAATTTAAACTTGTGAATCTAGATCTAGGGCCCAGGTTCTTAGAAGTACCAAGCTCGGGGTACCAATAGTCCCCCCCACTCCCCCCTCGACAGGCCTGGTTACATTTATATATTATATTGTTACCAGTAATTACTGAAACAAATTGAAAATTACAACAATCTTGTTATGGCTTTTTGTAGTCTTAGTATTCTTTTTCAAACAATTTAAGCTATCTTAAATTTACATGAAGCTTATTATTACATCTGTCTGGACATGGCCATAACACTTTTAATATATCTCATTCAATACCATTGGTAGACTAACATATAAAACGTTATCATTATAACCTATTATCAAATAAAATATCTTGAAACCAGGAAGGAATCATGCATTGCTCCACTAAATATAGGAGTTACTACAGTAGAAGAGACATTTTATGTCTACCTAAGCTCTAAGATTAATTTAAATAGAATGTCTTCACTTCATAAGTAGCTGTGAAGAAACCTAAAATACCCAATGGAAGGAATTACTACAGCAATGTATTTAACAAACAGTTTAAATGAAACTCTTGCTGTCCAGAACAAAGACACTTGCAAAACGTGCGTGTCTCTCGACAGAACATATCTACGATAGTGAGAAGAGATATAAACTTACATTTGGCCAAGTCAGAAAAGTAATTCGTTGCTAACAAATATAGCACATGTTCCAAATGTACAAAATGGCTGCTAACTCCATCCCTGACTACCTACTAAATATTTCATCTGAGAGTTTTGTGAACCTGCAAACTACAGTCTGATTTTCATATTAAGCTGGTTATTAATAAATTGAAAACTCATGTTTGCCTTAATGGCAGGGGAAAAAATATTACATTAATTAATAATGTAAAGGCAGATTATACAGTAATCACTAAATAATAAGCCTGTTATTGAAAGCTTTTGGAAACCTTCTAGATGAACTTAATAATTAATAAATTCAAATAAGACATAGTTCTAGAACGCCCAATTTTAGCGACTTTCAATTAACGTAAAAAGGTTTCTTACACAGATGTACGGGTGTAGGCCGCCATACTTAGTAACAAAAATAATTGGAACGTGGACTATGAGAACTCTCAAGTAGAGTGGAAAACTGGAGAATTTGAAGGTGGAAATAAAGACTAAATATCGACACATTAGGAATAAGTAAAATGTGATGGCCAGATGCTGGGGATATTTGGAGTGAATATTGTAGTCATCCACACAGCTCAAGAAACGACGAAATAAAAATAAAATACAACAGCCAAAGAAAAATGAATTGAAGGAAATGGGGCACTATAGAATAACACTAAGAAAAAGAAGAACATCCAAAGATGTGAAGAAACATTTTCAACATAGAAAATAAGGACAAAGCAAAGATATGGCAAGGATACCCAGAAAATGTTTACAAAGGAGAAATAAGGAAAGAGGAGACCAAATAATCATATCGGAATTTGAAATGGCACTAAATTGATTAAAAGATAATGTACTGTTTTTTTATGAACTGACCCAGTTTCTATCGACCTTGAATATTCTAGTAGTGGTGAGTAGCGAAGTCTGTCTGGCAAAGTTTAAATTAAAGAACAGTTATATATTACTTTCGCAGTGCGTGGCGATCTGGACAGAAATTAATGGAACTAAGGTTAATAACCTTTTCTAAATAATTCAATCTCTCTGTACTTTTTTAATGTATTTAATTTTAACGTGATGGCCTTTTTTGTCCTTTGGATTCCCTTTTGCTTATTTTTGGTTTAAAAGTATTTTGTAGAGGTCAACAGTTTCAACTATAATACAATTGGTCCTTTTAATCTGGCATGCTTGTCTCTGATTGGTCTCGCCGAAAACACGTTTTCAGTTTTGAGAGACGAAGCTTTTGTCTCGTTCATTCGCCTTTTGGATCTAATTGACGTGAGACTCACTTTTTGGTTTACCTTTTTTTTCTTCTTTTGTGGGGTGGTTTAAATTTAATATGTAGTCGTTTTTCTTTTTATATTTTATTATGATATTTTGAGGTAAAGGTCAGTGTAGTTTTTGGTTTTATTCATGCCTTTTTAGGTTTTATTATTATAAATCCTTTTGTAACCTTGATGTTACACTAACATGTCGACCATGGGATCTGGTTCAAGTTTTTGTATCGGTTGTAATCCTATATTCCACGTGGTCTATATGCTGGGGATTAAGCATTATGGTTGAATCATCATTAATATTGTTTTTGTTCTCTTGTCTTCTACTAGAGAAACCTTGTGTTAAATTATGTAACCCTTATTGCAAATCGGTAAAGTTGTGAATGTAAACCTTTCTTTTTCCTTAAGTTTTTAGTAAAATAATATTTTGTTTGCCTATCTTGTACAAATAATAAATTCTAAAGTTTTCTTTTACAACAACCCGATTTTGATTTATAGATCCTTGTGGAGAACCACGTGTTTAGAACAACCCTCTAAATCTTCCCTTTTTACAAGTAGTAGTCTACTGGTACGCTCTCTTTCAGTCTTGGCAAAGTCTCCCACTAGGGTTTGAGTTATGAGAATGTATTTTAGATAGGTAATTTTATATCTTTTTTATTACTTGTCTAAACATGCAGTTTTTTGTTAAAAGGGAGATTGGGTAAGAAAGGCACTCAAAGACAAACATACCATCCCGTAGTACATTAAATCAGTACAATAACAAAGAATATGGAGTAGATGGAATTCCTACAAAAATACTCAAAAATGCCGAAAAATAAGTAAAGGAAGACCCATTTCAAATTTATAGGGAAATGTAAAGAACAGAATTGAGGATTGTGTAGGTAACTTTGTTGTTGCACTACCAAAGAAACCTGGAGCAGTTAAATGTGAAGAATACAGAACACTTAAGTTTCATAACACAAACATACAAAATACTTACAAGAATAATGCAAAAAAGAATGGGCCAGAAGATAGAAGTAATACCTGTAGAGGATCAATATGGATTCATAAAGAAGAGAAGAACGAGAGAAGGCATTGAGAATGATGTTAAACAAACATATAAGGGAGGGCAAGAATACATACATTTCATTTGTGGATATCACATTTGATAATGTGGTGGACTAAAATGTTTTAAATTTTGAGAACTCTTGGGATAAAATACAACGACTGAAGAATAATATACAACTTATACAAATACAAGACAGCAACATTTAGAGCCAATGAGTATGAAGAGGAAGCTAAAATAAGAAACGACGCTAGGCAAGGATGCAACCTTCCTCCGATGATCTTTACACCTGCATATAGTCCAGGTAAGATAGTTTTTTTCTTAAAATAAATTTACCATCCACTTTCTCAACGTGATAATTAGGAGAAAAATCATAGAAATTGAATGTATATACTTTGAACTAAATCGGCTTGTAGCTTTTACGTTAAAAAAATTCATAAAAGTGCTGAAAACTGGTATTTTCACTTTTAAGGTGTGATTTTTTTTTCGAAAAACAAAATATAGCCTGTAATAGTGGTTAAAAAGATGAAAAAATGAGCCCTGGTTGATTGAAATTGGCTCACAACTTTTTTCCAATAAAAAATCAAAGCTGCGAAAAATGGCCACTTTTGACATTTAATCACAGGGGTTGTAATTGTCATAGGAACTTGTTTCAGGGCTTAAATTGTCGCTCTTGTTGGTGCCTACCTACAATAAAAATTTCCTGTAAAAATAATCACAACTTTTCCCTTGTGCTCTCAGAAGTTGCTTTTTAAAAATATAGTTGTGGGAATACATTCTAACGAAGTTAAGAGTCTTATAAAGTACGTTAGAGCTTGTTTGAAAAACAATCTGATTTTTATCAAATACTGGCTATAATGAATTTTTTAAGTGCCAAATACAAAAATATTATCTGAAATTTATTTTTTATTGAACTTTTTAGAATACTTTATTTTACATTGCCTGATTATTTTTCTCGACTGTTAACATTTGGAACTCATTTTTCACAAATGTTTCCAGTCTTAAATAATATTTGTTATTAATTTTATAATTTTGTGATTAGTTGTCTCAGGTGTATGGATCTGATGAAATGTTTATATTTATATCACAATAAAACCAGACTATCCAGCACTCGTGAGGATTGGAGTGTACAATTAGTCACAATTGTGATTTATAATTTTATGGAAATAATCAACTCAACCTTCAGACATGTTAAAATAATATGTAAATAATAAAGATAATCCATTCTGCTTTGTAAATACTTAACAAATAATGCATTTGACGGTCATTATTATACACGGATTGAATCCTAATCTTGGAAAATATGATAAGCATAAAAGGTCAACTTTCACACATTGGTAATATTTTGTTCTTCAGTCTCTAGTTGCTATAGAAAATAGTTATTGTAGCTACCAAGGGCGCAGAAAGTTAATTTTTAGGGGGTTCCGATAGAAAATGTTGCTATACCTCTACCAAATAAAAGTTTTTAACATATATATAAACTCCCACCTCCTAGTAGGGGCCTGGGACCCCCAAATCCTTTTCTACACCCTAGGTAACTACAGTATCCAGTGGTGGTAACTGATAGCTAACAAAAATTGCCAGATATACTCTCATGTATCCATCCGCCATCACTTGTGGCAATCAAAACTTTCACAAAAATATTTTTTTTTCTTTAATGATTGAATTAAGGACACATGAAAATAATCATTTGGATGTTTCTTTCTGTAGTTCACTTGAAAATGCTTTACAAACTACATTAACATAAATGATAACGATTGATGTTGTCAATCAATCTGTATTTGGCTGTGTTCATGCGCATTTGTTTACAAAATGTTTTATTTTGAAACTAATATTTTTATGGCTCTTTTTCTAAGTTATAAAAAACATTTATTTTATAATGTATGGTGGTCAGTTATATTATGAAGATACAAGTTTACTTTTTAATGTATTTTTTTATGCATTAGATAATCTCTTGTTACCACCACCGCAGCACAAAAAGCATTGGATTTATTAATATATTTTTGTTATTTCACGCAGTTAACAAAATGCCAATTATACAGTAATCCTTGTTGAATTAATGTATTATTAGAAGGGTTTATTAACTTTTTGATTGAAAATATAGTTCTGCTGTTTCCTAGTTAGTGACTTTCAACCAATGTTTGCAATAACAACCTTCTGCTGACTCTCATTGACCACCACTCCTATGGTAGATGGCCTGTACATCATTTTATTTTGTTATAATGTTAAGTCAGGTTCAGCTAAGTGGTAAATTATTGATTTGGGGTCTAGCTGTTATGTTTTACTATAAATACATAATAATTTAAAACAAATCTGGATTCTTAATGGACAAACAATTTTTATATCTCAAATATCTTTAATAATTTGAGGTATTCTTAAGATTCCAAAGAGCTATTTCCAATCTTAAGTACTTCATGTTGAGAACACTGTACAGTACTGATACCAACTTGAGTCAATAATGTCAGAGCGAGCATTTGTTGGTAAATCAAGAGTTTGCTCTTATCTCTTCAAAATACAATAATAATAATACCTGTGTTTATTTTTTAAAGGGGATGTTACTATGTATTATTTCTCCTTAGTACGCATCGAGTCAAAGAATAAACAGGACTTTCAATAAAAAATTATAGTTTTTAGGTTGATAAGTAAGCTGTGGATTTTGCATGTATTTATATCTTTTTCCTTTGCTAATATGCCAGCCTTACAGACATTTATTTTATGCAACATATAATTAATTATTTAGTTTCATGGTGCAAATAAATGCCTAAATACAGTATTTTGACTACTTAAAAGAGCATTGAATCAATTCTCAGTAAGAATTTAGAACTCTTAACAGACATACTATGGTTAGAACTGACCATATACAGTGATTGAGATAGGTAGCATGAAGATCAACGAAGCTAGTTATTCTACTAGCTTTGGACATCCACCGATTTCCTTTACTTGCACTAATCAGCTTTTATCTAAATACATTTTATTTTTATAATGGTCTACCCCCAGCCCGGCAAACCTTTCCTTTTAATGTGTTGAAATAAGTTAAAATTCAATTATCATGGTGATTTTTTAAAGTGTTTATTATACAATATATATTTACAAAATTTGCCGCCCTGAGCCCTCCTGTAAATCCAGCACTGGGCAGGCTAATAAAAGTCTACTTGGTGTTATATGGGAGGAGGAAGGGTAAAAAAAAAAGGGCAAGAAAAAAGCATGATGTGATTTTGGGATGACCCCCTTAGGGTTCTTGGATGAGTTTTAAAAAAGTGTGGCAAAGGAAATGGAAACTATAGTACTGGCACCCAAAAATGTTGTAAAATTACTCTTGATTTGTATGTAGATTAATGAATAACAGTTTTAAAAATATATAATTTTGTATTTACCCTTTTTATCAATTTATATATTTACACACTTTTAATTAATTTCCCAATATTTTTTATTTCGCTTGGGTGTTATATGAAATGTGAAGATTTAAAAATCCTTAGGTTATATAAATTGAGAACTGTGTTTTTTTTATTAAACTCATATTTTAATTGTTGGTATCAAAATGGATACTGAACCACTTTTGTATATCCCCTTGGAATCCCATGTTGGGGATGAAATTAAAGTCCCAGAATATACAAAATTCACACCCAATTATTTTATTAAGAAGGTATCTCACTCCTAAATTACCATTTTTTGCTCATGTGATATTTACAACAGCAAAACTTAATTATTTATAATCAAATTTGGGTCAAAGCTGGACCTTTTTTTCTAGTATCAGTATTTCCCGTCCAAGTGTCTGAGTGGTCGAGGGACTCTTGTTTGGGTCCAGATAGTACAATATTTCTACTCTACCCATTCTTAAAATGGACAAATATAGTTATGTTTTGTTATGGACATTGGTTTTATGTAAAACTAACAGAAATAAAATAAACTTACATTTTTGCCATCTTTGGTCTAAAATAGGTTTTTTTTTGTGAAAAATAAATAGCTTTTTATTAGAATCAATGTAAAATGCTTAATTTTAATTTTAAAAATAACAAGATGATGCATGTTGGTGGTGCTAGCCAGTTTGCTATAGGCTTACTGATTTATATTCTGATGCTATTGATAACGATCATTAATATCGATTAGTATCGACCCGTGTATTTATATTTTTCCTAGGGGTGTGCAAGAAAGCATTTTTCATTTTGAGTCTAGTTTGAGTAAAGTTTGAATGAAAACTAGTCTTTTTTCGAGTTTGAGTAATATATAGCAATATTTGTACAATAAATATTTTCAATTTGAGTTTCTGTAAAAGATCCATAAATAAGTACACATATTTTTTTGCGAAAAAATTTATAATCACACAAATTCAAATTTTTAAATAAATCTAATATAATTGTAGTTTTTTAATTAGAAAAAAAATTAATCGAGGGACTTTCTTTGCTATGAAATTGTATCATAAAATTAACAAAACTAGGCATTTTCGAGAAAAAGATTGAAAATTATGAGTACTCAAATTTTTAGAATTTTGTAAAAATCTCTAAGTCGAGTTAGAGCAGCTACTAAAACTTGACTCAAACTTGAATTTTTGAGTACTAGTACACCTCTGATATCTTCCTTAAAACTTTATCTTCAGCAATATCAATATGTTTATTACATTGTTACATTGTTTTAATCTAATTATCAGTATGCTTCTACAATTGATTGTTTGCAATAAATTATTGTTAAATGACAAAGAGTTTTTAGAAATAAGATTTCTCAAAATAATATGAAAATAATATTACTAAAAGATTATTTATATTTATTGATTTCTTTTTGTAAAACCTCTAATAAATCTTTTACTACTTTTTCTGTTCTAAATTGGATATACTATGAACCATCAAATACATGACAACTTATGATGTAATACACTTACAATATTTGGTGGCAATTATTGAAGTTTTTGCTTGTAATTTTACTTTTATTTGTGAATTAAGTTTTACAGTAGTCTATTATGATTATTTAATTAAACATTTTATTGTGTTGAGGCACTTCATTTAATAAATGCTAAAACATTTTAGTAATAATTGTTTGAACACAAAACATTACACACCTTACATAGCTACTCAAACACATTACTATCCAGGCTGTGCAACAGTTTAAATGTATACATCTTAATAGAAATAAATAAAAGCTTGCTTTCAATTTAAATTCAAAATTTCATTTCATGTTAATTTAAAATTAAAATATTGTAAATTTAAGATCAGCCATTGAAGAAGGTATACCATTTTTCAGTTTGTATGTCTAATTGCTCCCAACTGACCCTCAAGGGACAGTATGTTGGTTCATGTAAGCATTGGATGGCTAATTGCTCCCAACCGACCACTCGAGGGACAGTATGTTGGTTCATGTAAGCATTGGATGCATATAACTAGCTAAATAAATACAATATAATCTCCTAGTTTTCTCACTACGCATAGCTCAACACTCTACAAGCTTTTTTATTGTGTGCGTAGACAATCATGCACTGCCTCTTTCCCCTCATCACCCTCAATTTGAAGACCTCTCAGAGCATTCTTGAGGGGTCCAAACTGGTGAAAATCAGGTAGTGTCAGGTATATACTGTAGGCTCTCAGGTTTTGAAGTGTGTTCAGGGTGTGGGCGGCCATATGCCATTGTCCTGTAACAAAACACCATCCTCAGTCATATTCTCCATTTGGTCTGTATAGTTGACCACAGTTGCTCCAAATAATGTTCAAGAATAGGACCTCGGAACAATATGAGCATTATTTTTCCGGCAGAGTGCTGCATCTTGAATTCTTTGGAAGCAGGTGATGATGTGTGCTTTCATTGCATGCTCTGACGTTTTGTTTCTGGTTCGTAGTAATGAATCTAAGTTTCATTCCCTGTGATGATGTGTTTCGAAAAGTTCTCTCCTTCAAGATGGTACTGATCCAAGTGGCGAGAGCAGATGTCCAGACGATTGCACTTATGCTTCTTTGTCATTTGTTTAGGCACCCATATTGTACAAACTTTGTGGAAATCAAGAATATCATGCACTAACAAATAGATGGAACCTTGACTTATGCCAAGTTGTAGTGCAACTGCCTCTATCACAACTCTTCTGTCCACAAGAATAATGTCGCTGGCTTGTTCCAGCTTCTCATCATTGGTCGACCACTCTGCATCAATCACACTTGTCCGACCATTTGTGAACATTTCAATTGACTCGCGTACACTTCAGTGAGTTAAAGCATTATTCCTGTATTGAGCACATAAACACCTTCAGACCACAAAAATATGACACTTCTCTGTTCTTCTTTGGTGCAGCCATGTCCATGTCTCAGTAGCAATGAACACCACTCTCTGGGTTACAATGCTGCCAAGTCTCGACACGCTACCGCTTATAAGTGGCCTGCAAACAAGACAGTACCCTTGCACATTGTCTTTGTCGCTATGTATTACTTTTACAGTTACAATCTGGTTAAACTCATTAAAGTTGCACAATGCATGCAAATTATTATTAATGATTACAAAAAGTCTAAGTACGCATTAAATAATTTTTGTTCATTATGACTGTGAATTAATTTGATCAAACTTACAAAATACGCTGAACGCTAAATTAAGAGTTAACATCACTTTTGTATATTTGCCAAGAATGATGTAAACAGCTTTAAAGTATCTTTCTAAATGTCACTATATTGGATAATGTAATTCTGTATACACAGTGCTTAAGCTTTAATATGTTTTATAAAAATAAACATGTACCAGACTCGTGTAAACTATTGCAAGCAATGTGAAATTAAAAACTTTGATTGAAATATAAATGGTATTTATTAACCTAAACAGTTAATTCATAGTAGGTGTTCGAAGGTTGATCCTCGCAAGGCTATGCATTACTCCCAGTGGCACATTGATTTGGTGTGCATGCAGTAATTCATGTTGATAACAGCTGCATGGATTCATGCCACAATGTTCTCAGGCGACTGCGATTGGTACACCATAGCTTTGAGGTGACCCCACAAAAAATAATCAAGTGGTGTTGGGATGGAGTTCAATAAGTTGTCACTGCCCATAGAGTGCAGAGGCACTTTCACTTAAAGAGTATTAGTATATAATATTATTACCTACTCTAGATGTGTCCCTGTGTGGCTCTGTAGCTCCTATAAGAGTTCAAACTCATTAGAATCAAGTTCTACATTGCCCAAAACCAACTTTCAGTTCTAATACCTTGGTGGTATGTGTGACTAGTTTGGGTTCTAGGAGCCTCTTTAGTACCGATGTCAATGGATGGGCCCTGGGGTAGAAGAGTGCACAAACAAGCTGCAGGAAGGTAGCACAAACAAGCTGCAGGAAGGTAGCACAAACACTAAGAAATGAGCAGGTCCATTATATAGTTTCACAGTTAATGTTGTTGTACAGGATGAGCCAAATGTAACTTTAAATGTAAATAACTGTAGGATACTATAGCAATATCCAACATTTCTGTTAATGTTTATGTTGCCTCAATACCGGAAGGAACACTTCCCAGGGTAGAACACCCATTTTAAACACTAGCTCTTGCCAATCACAGAGAGATGTGGAGAGTCTGGATATAGCTCCTAGACTAGGGATGTGGTATCGAAATAAAAGTAATAAGTATTGGAAGAAAAATATCAATATCGTGCTAGTAGCTAAAGAAAAGTATTGATAACTATCCGCTTTGTCTTAATGCGCTAATCTCTTGTTGGACTAGACTGCCAAAGACTGGGAGGTCAGGGCTCAATCCCGGTCGGGTGCACTGAGGGTGGATTTCCCTAAATAACTTTCCACTCTCCCACCATGCAAATGCGGGTGCATTTCATCTAAATTAAGCCTTCCTAATCCCTAACCCATTAGTGTCATTAGTACATAGGTGTATAACCTGAACAGGTAGTATGACTTTGTGTTAAGAAAAAATCTCAACTTTGCATCATCATTGTATTTTCATTTTTATTTAAAAACTGCAAATTTATAATGGTTTTTAATAGTTTAAAACAAATTTTACAAGATGCTTTTTTACTATCTAACTTTTTTTAAATACTGCATCTTACTACCTGTTCTGGTTATACGCTTAAGTACTAATTACGCTAATGGTTTAAAAATTGGGAAGGTTGAATTTAGAGGAAGTTAACCCGCATTTTCGTGGAGGAGAGTAGAAAATCATTTAGGAAAACCATCCGACCAAGATTAGACCTCGATCTCCCCGTCCTTGGCAGTCTAGCTCAACACGAAACTAGCACGTTAGCTAGTTATGCCACAGAGGTGGGTTCCAACTTCTTAAAAACTTTCATAATTTACTTTTGGGAGATACCATTTTTTTTAACTACATCCGTCATCGGTTATGTATTCTATCAAGACAGGTTATTAACTATTGACAAACAATAGAAGAATGGATGCCACGCCTCATCTGCACATCAACATTTCTGCTTCGTCTGCTTGGAGCACCTTGAGTAGAGTAGGTTTATTGTGATCTTCTTTTGTTTAGTCTGTGATGACTGTGTTCAATTATAAAGGAAGGGGATGTTATGTAGACTAGTCTCCACTCATCCGTCATCCAGTCAGGCGGCTGTATTGATAAATAAAGATGAAAGAACAGCTATGTGCAATAAGCTAAAAGAGATTGAGGGCGGTATGCAAGAGCGTATAGTGAATGCTTAGTGGAGCGATAGTGTGGTCCTGAGCACATTATCGCTCCACCTTTTAACCTATGATGACGCAAGCAAACCCACACTAGTGTCATCAAAGCATCCGGTTAGTCAAGTTCTTGCATACGGCCAGGAATGCTGGAGTTGCTTCTTGATTGTCATGCAGAAAATGAGTGAGGATTGAAAAATTTGTTTCTTTCTTTACCAATTCGATATCGGATTGTGAGTACCAATATCATTAAAAGTATCGGGGAAAAAAGTATCGAAAGGAAAACACTGATATTAGTAAAGTATCGATACTTTTTTCACATCTCTATCCTAGACTGTTCTGTTCCCTCATCTCCTGGATTCCTAGACTGTTTTGTTCCCTCATCTCCTGGATATAGTTCCTAGACTGTTCTGTTCCCTTATCTCCTGGATATAGCTCCTAGACTGTTCTGTTCCCTTATCTCCTGGATATAGTTCCTAGACTGTTCTGTTCCCTCATCTCCTGGATATAGCTCCTAGACTGTTCTGTTCCCTCATCTCCTGGATATAGCTCCTAGACTGTTCTGTTCCCTCATCTCCTGGATATAGCGCCTAGATTGTTATGTTCCCTCATCTCATGGATATAGCTCCTAGACTGTTCTGTTCCCTTATCTCCTGGATATAGCTCCTAGACTGTTCTGTTCCCTCATCTCCTGGATACAGCTACCATTTAAGATGTATATTATAATTGTATACACAATTTCTACACAAGTGCTAGTTATATATCCCTCCTACTTTTAACCTTGTTAAGCTCAGATCTTTTATTTAATGAACATCTACTAAATAATCATTATAAAGGAGGACTTTGGAAGAAATAGTCAACAATATATATAACTTACATATTATTTTATTATAAAATATCAGATGATCTGACCAGAAGAGCACAAAAGAATCTAAATTTTCAAAAAATGAATATTAGATTCAGGAATTAAACAATATTTACCATAAAACAATATTATATAACAATGTTTTCTATTCTAATGTTAAGAATTTTATTCTAGTTTTCACTATAGTCATACTTAATCAGAATGGAGTTTGCTGACTTGGTAATTGGTAGTTCATTCAAACTACATTCACCCGTTAGCAGTTCTTTGGTTATCAACAATCGATTGTGAAAACAGAGGAAGCCTATTTACACACATGGACAGGGCCACAGCATTATTTTTACATAAGTTGAGCAACAATTTTTATTTATTTTTATGTTACCACCTTGATATTAACAATGACGACGATTGATGTACCTGGATTAGGTCTACCATTCTCAATGAAAATAACTCAAGGTTAGATAAAAGTGCACGTATTAAGTTAGCTTATCATTACAATTTAAACTAAAATACAATGTTTACAAATTTCAATAGATAAAATAGGTTGACTTCTGGTACAAACACTACCAACTTGCTACATGCAGCAATACCAGACTATCAGTGTGTGTTCAAGAAGTCTGGTAAAAAGATGAACTAGGCAGTAACAAATATATCACTGACAAAACAAAACATTGATTGGTTGCAAGTTTTTATTCTTATCATCCCCTTTCCTGTTCAAACAACAATAGTAGCTATGATTTATATCAAAACCTTTTTCTAATTTACGATGATGGATAATTTAACCAACACAAACAATGTGAACAATGTAAGCGCCAAGGAAGGGAAATATAACTTATTCTAAGTTTTCCTTCCCTTGGGAAGTGTTGTTATTATTGGGCTGTGTATGCCCAGTAGTTTGTTCTGCTGTGGGGTATAAGGGGGAGATGGGTAAAACCAACTTATCATACATACTTGCTGGTGTTTATAGAGTAAAACTTATTCTGAGCTTAAGTTGCATTGATAACATTTTTACTGACGTTTCGGCCATGATTGCGACGGCCATCTCAGAAAATAGTTGCATTTCTGAAATGTCAGTAATCATTTAATCAATGTGAATAAAAGCCCATTAAAAGTTTTATTGTATGTTGCTTTTGTTTTAAAGTTCCACTGCCTGTGACAGATTACTACATTATTTATGAATAGTGAATTCCCCAAGTCAAGTTGGCAACCTCTTGGTGTGTGCAAACATTTACATTTTTATAGAGAACTCTATTTAAGAGGGTACTTGTAACAAATTCAAATAAAATATACCAGTTTATGTCTTCATAAAACTAATATGTTACAATGTTACATATTGTATTTATGAAAGATAAAACAGTATATTTTATGTATACATAACAAGATGCAATTTAAGGCCTAGTCCACACTGTGTCTGAGCAAGGTGGCTCCTAGAGTATGCACCAGTTACACACGAAGAAGAGTGAAAGTGAGTATTTCACTACAGATTTGTTGTTAAAGAAACACCCAGAAAAGTTTAAAGAGTAGCAACTTCTGAACAAAGTGTACTAAGTTTGGGGTGAAACTGAGGAGGGAAAACCACTATGTTTTAACTCTGCCAACATCGAGATGACTCACAGACGGGTGAGGTTAGGTAGGTGTAGCCTGATCTGGATAAAGTGGGGGAGAAGTCACCCAGAATACTGAAACAAAAGATCTTAAAAAAGTTTGAACACAAATAAATGTAATATATAGGTAGTTCTGATGAAAATAAATCAAATGTATCACTGCAGAACCTTCATTTAAAAACCATAAAAATACACTACATTTTATTCATCAATAGAATATTCAGTAGTTTTAGCATTTGTTTATTTCATAATTTGACAACAAGGTAATTCGACAATGAGGGAGTGGTGGGAGGGGGCTATGAATCGCCAACATCGACTAGGTCACACAGCCCGCTCTAGAAAAATTGATTAGATAAGGAAGGCAGAGTGCTTTGTCAATGAGCCTACTTCTGCTCGCTACATCCATCCACATTGGTGTGTATGCAAACAAATCTGTGTTTCCCATCCTCGAAGAAATACAAATAAGTTTACAAATAGTAATCAAGTAGTTTTTATACATCTGTCAGCATGTTTGTGGGCAAATGTATGTCAGAATGGACTAAGGTCATAGCAGGTTTATTTTTTATTTATCAACAAATTTTTTTACCTATTTGTTTCTGAATGAGAGTTGGATCACAATGTTGAAACGTGTTTATATTTTTATGTTTCATTTTCTTATCTTTAAGTAATTACTCATAACCAGCTTTTATAGTGCATTTTTTTTATGATAACATTAGTAATATATTAAGTAGGCGTAAGCTGCTTTAACTGGTTTTGTGAAAATACAATAGCACAAGAGTAAGCATTTAATGAAATCATCTCAATGAAGACTATTGTTGAAATAGAGTTAAAACTACAATTAAAGAATGAGAATAACAGCATGTGTGCATGTGAGAGGAGAAGATTGGTGGAAGGAAAGAGGAAGGTTGGAAATGTTTATTGATGATGACTAGACTTAATGTTAACTATTAGATATTTCCTTCTGAAATGATCTAAAATAAATCTATCAGCTGGCAATATCAACAACAATAGATAGCTTCAAGTACTTCTGCCTTTCTTTATCATGACAAAAACTTTTTTCTCACAATATAACACTTAATTAGTGTTTGGTCTTGTTTTATAATTTAAATGCCCTCAATACTCATTGCCACTTCTACTTAACTATGTTTTGTCAATTTATATATAAAAAGGACATACACTTCTGACCCAAGTAAACATTACATGTGTCTATAATACAGGATTTGCAAGTTTAGTTAACTCAAGAAATTCCTTAAGAGTGATCAAAAGTAATGTAAGAGGGATTTAAAAATGTTTGTGTATATATATCTCAGATAACTACAGTATACTATTTTAAATGAATTGGCAGTTTGTGGTTTAGCTATTATTAATTGTATGTTATCCATTACAAAAAATACATTGTTTAACATAAACCACTTTTCCTCAATTTATAATAACTGAAATTCTTAAGTGACCTCGATGGTAAAATATTGAATTGTTATGTACATAAAATGACAAGATGAAAGAGCTTTGAGCCAGCTCCATTTAGATCAAGTTGTAGCTATATACAGGGGACTACCATCGAGGTCACTCAAAGAATGGCTTTTCTAGCAAGTTACACTGTATCATGTACAATATCAGGAAACAACGTTAAAACATTGTCAAAAGTAAGTAATAGGGAGGAACAAATGACAGGTTAAAACACAATATTTAAAAATAAACTTTTCCCTTCCATCTTATTTACACAGTTTCACATAAAAATAAAACTTAAATTTAAATCTTTGGACACATTCCTTTATCATAATTATATTTCAAATTTTAAAAATGTAACTACTATTTTCTTTTAGTATTATAATTGTTGTTTCTAATTATGATAATGCTGGTGTGAATTTAGGCGAAGAGAAAGGATTAGATACTTTCTACGTTTACTTCCTGCCCACATTTGTCTGTGTTCTCACTCTCTCTGTGTACTTTTCAAACAAATCATACATTTGTAACAGAAATATCAAACTAATGATAGTTTGTAATATATATCTGGAAGAAGGTACAGGAAAGGTGGATGAAACATAAAAGGGATGAACACAACATGGCTTTTACAATGAAAAGAAGAACACAGTTCACACTTTACATCGCTGCCATTGGACAAAAAAGTAATGGTTGTCTCTTTGAGAAAATCGATCGTCACCGCCCAATTCCCCGGCCTAGGTTTCATTCTATCAGAACTCATCAGGGAGGAGTGTGAAACGCGTAATGCAACTTCCTAAAAGAGAAAACTAAAAAACACAAAAGAGAGAAAATGGAAAATTATAAAGAATGATAGGACAGTTAGATAATAATTTGTAAAAGTTATAACATAAATGACTAACACAGGTAAAGGACATTGGATGTGAATATATGCTACATCTCTTTAAGGTTCCCTTTTATATGTTTTCTATCCACCTTTCCTGTACATCCTTACCCTCAAAAAGCGAAAAGAGCTTTTCCTTAACCCAATAATAGTGAAATATTCATGTTAACCACATTAGAGATAACTACAAATACAACACAATTTATAAAATTGAAGCAAACATAACTAATTAAAGGATAGCAAATTAAAAAAAGAAAAGAAATAGAAATAAGATGCCCACCCTTACAACGCCTCTTTATCAAAGTGTTAGCAACCTGCTCTAATGTTTGTTAGCAAAGTGAGACTCACAATCAACCAAAATGTGTTTTAACACCAACACGTTATATTCAGAAGGAATGCACCTTGGCATCAGAGCAAATACAAGAAACATTAACTCTATCACTGAGCCAACCTTCAAATATTTAAAACAGTTACAAAAACAGTTATGTTGATAAAATTAATCAATTTTGCAAAAGTAAAAATAAAAAATATAAAACTTCATGACTGTCTAATAAAATAAAGTCCATAAAATATCTGTAAAATCAAATTAAATGCTTGCTAGAAGAACCACAGCACCGTTTATCATCAAAAAAATAACAACAATAGAACTATTCTTTGTACGAAGTGAAACATAGGTCAGACCGACATGGAACAACTAAGTGATGCTAAGCAACAAACAGCACATCATAACAAGATTATTCTCGTGTGAATCACATTAACACTTGTTTGTCACTGGAATGTACCCTTCACACGTTCACTACCTCGTCTTCAAGCCAGCTCACCCGCACCGCCTGCAAACAAAACATTAGATAGTTTGTAAACAGGTCAATTCACAAGTATTGTCTCGTCTGGTTTACTAGT
The DNA here is from genome assembly GCA_902151455.1 of Timema bartmani. Classification (NCBI taxonomy): domain Eukaryota; kingdom Metazoa; phylum Arthropoda; class Insecta; order Phasmatodea; family Timematidae; genus Timema; species Timema bartmani. The sequence continues at coordinate 21,076 of CABFWB010006992.1, forward strand.
CATAGGGAGGATACAGGTGTATTCAGATCAATTTCTCTAAATTTCACCTTCCCAATTAATTTATCAAGTAGGCAAATAGCCTAGATGGTTAATAAGATGTGGGGTAAAATACAACTGCTGGTTTAGATATATCTTCTTCCATGAAAAGCATTTAACTTGATGACTTTTTGGTTTCAACCTTAGAAATGAAAAATTGTTCGAAAACGTGATTTATTTTGTTCATTTGGGCAGAATATTCTGTAAAAATGGAAGGATAGATGGTGAAATCGAAAGACATGTGAATGTATCTCAAAAATTAGTTGTCTGTATGTGGGCTATTGCAAATAATGAAATAGTGTCAAACGAGGCTAAAATGGCAGTATATAAATGTGTGTCCATGCCAACATTGTTTTACTGATGTGTAGCGTGGGTTTGTCAGGAGAAACACAAGAGTAAGGTGAATGTGGTTGGAATGAGATATCTAAGAAATGTGTTGAAAAACTTGTATGGACAGTCAGTAATGAATGGGTGCTGAAGGAGTGTGGTTTGAAAGGGAATCCAACAGGTCAATGTGAAAGAAGCGTCTTACGTTAGTTAGGGCATGTTGAGAGTACAAGTGTAGATCGAGTGATTAAGCAAATATATGAAGGTAGAGTGTGTGGATCAAACAGAAGGGGTAGGCCATTTTTTAAGCTATATGCACAGTTTCTTACCTACCTGGTAGGGAAACCGCGTGATTAGGTATGTATGTATGGTTTCAACACATTACATTTAGCAATATTTTTTATTCTTAAAAGAAACGTGTTGTTTCTTTGATATAGCAGAATTGTAGAAACAGAAACACAAAACAACAGCAAACCTAACTAAATGAGCTTGATACTTAGTCTGTGTGCCCAATGATGTGGATAGTTTAAAATTTATTCTTTCATTAGTTCTAATTATATAAGACCTGTTTATTTATTTTGTTTTAATTTCCTATTTAAATCTTATAGTTATTGAACACAGGCTCAACTATTTTTCACACTTGAGAGTTTTTTTTAAAAACGATGTAAAATAATGTTTGTCACTCTAGGAAAATAAAAAAGTTAAAACAGAGCTGGGTTGAATCCAATATTTCTAGAATCGTCAACAAATGCACACATATACAATTAATATTTCACAATCAACTACTAGAAGCGAATGTTGACTGCAAATAAACCTTCTTGTTTAGTAGGCCTAATATTAATTCATGTGTACCACAAACAGATAGTAATGGTTTCACACACGATCAGTCCTGATAGATGAATAAAAAGTGGAAAATGACAACGTGGACATGGGGATCGAACCCGGGACTCTTGGATTTCCGCTACGATGTTCTATGAATGAACCAACCTGGTTTGTCTCGTATCCAGGTCCATCTTTCACTAGTTGCTGGTGTATTGACTCTATATGTTGTAATTGGTGGAAGTATCGACCACTCAGAATTATCTACAACCACAGTCCACGGCAACTCGGCGCTGACAAAATAGCTGTCATGCACTTTGTATCATTAATTCATGTGTATTATAATTTTTCACTTAATTGAATGAACTTCTTGTTTAGTGTTTTAGCTCTTTAAGTGAATATTTGAATCATCAATTATATAATTCGGTAATACAGTTTAAACCTATACATAAATTTCAGTAAGATTTCTCTCACAAAGATGTATACTAAGATTGTTATATCCGTTTACAATATAAAAAACTTACTGAACTTTTTTTTATTTGAAATATTTATATATATATGTATATATATATATAAAATATCTTTACATGGTCTTTACTTATTTTAAATTAGTCCTGTTGTGCTAAAGTGACTTAAAGAATAGAACTCATGAAAGAGTGAAAAGAATAATTGAATGAAAACAGAATTGTGAATAAAACAAGATTTATTATTGAATGGTCACCACTGACAATTGCTTTCCTGTGCCTTCTTCCATACATTACCAAATGTACCACAAAAAGCGAAAATATATTTTCTATAAAAGAAAGCTAGAATGTTGTATGTTCTCAACCATATAAAACTATATAATTTCTTTTACAATTTGCATTTAACAGTGGTTTAAGATTTGGACTTGAAATATTTGTTTGCAATTTTTGTGGCGTATACATTTCTTGACTACCATAGGTTGAAAAAGATATTGTGGGATCAGGATTTGAATGGCAAAATCCAAATAACAGCTCATATGAAACATATTTTAATAATACAGAACCACTTGTCTGTGACCGCAGGCTAACCACACCAGGTTTAAAGAACAGCGGTTTCTCAGACTTGTTTCGAGTTATATTTATTCACAAGAGTTTTTATATAAGAAAATTATTTCAGGCAATAATTTTATGAAAGAGCGAGCTTTCAGAGGCCTAACCGAACTATCCTTTCAGGTTGACTTCCTTCACTATTACTTACTTTACTTCACTGTACAGTGTTTCTACACTGTCTTGTTATACATTTCCAAGCCATTATTCATTTTATTAACTCTGTTTTATAATTGTTAGTGTAATTTTAATGTCCTTAAAGAAATGAGTGTTGAAACCATTTTAATTATTTTTTATTAAATTTTTCTTTGAGTGTTGTTCTTATTTTTAAATTGTGTTTTATAAGTGTTATTTCTAATTTAAAAACCGATATTTCCATTATTTAACTTATTTTTTAAAAAGCATTTACTCTTTATAAAAATGAGTGTCATTCATATTTTAAGAACATGTGTTTTGATATACTTTTTAACATTTTAAAACTATGAATATACTCGAACTCGATTCAAACTCGGGAGCTTTTAGAAATACTCTACTCGAATGAAAAAACCCAAGCTCGCAGACCCCTAGTACCCACATTTGCATAGGGGGAGATTGGAAAACAATTTTTTGGTAAAAACCTCAGTACACTCGACCGAGATCCAAACCTCGATCTACCTGTCATTGGCAATCTAGTCTACTGTGAAAGTGATGCCTTGTTATTGCATCCTGATATGAGCAGTTGTAAGTCTCTCGACAGTTCCTCTGTAAGCTATGAGCCAAGGTGCTATCCCTGTTAAAGGCATCGGAGCGTGTCTTCTCCCATCCATGCACATTTCATAGAGGAAACCACACCTTTATGTGTGTGGCTTTTTAAACTTATTTTAGTATTTTAAGCAATTTACACTCGGCTATAAAATGGAAAAGTGGTAACATGTATTCTTTCTTAAAATATAAAAATAATATGTGCTAATTATAAGATGTAAAAATAACAAGACTCAGCCACAGGTATATACAAGGCGTATTCAGAAAGTAAATACTGTTTGGCTATTAAAAATGTAAACAATTTATAAACCATTTTATTGTTACAATTAAGACCATATCCTAAACTAGTTTTCCACATTGTTTCCACCAATATTAAGGCATTTGTTGTAGTGCGGCACCAATTACTTTGTCGTACATCGTGGCATGAAATCCCCAAAAGCGGCGCATATTATCTTTTTATGTTGAAATTTTTGCTTGAATGTCTGCTTTTTCGGGAATGTGGTGTGCCTCCTCAACTCCATCGACTTGTTTTGATTCCGGCGTAATGTGAGACACCCATGTCTCATCACCAGTGACAATGTGGCTTAAAAAATCATCACCTTCATCACTGCATCGCATGGGTAAAGTCAAAGCACTGCCAAGTCACTTGTTTTTTTGTACCTCAGAGAGGATTTTTGGTACCCAGCGTGACCACAGCTTGGTGATATTTTTAACGTTCTGTCCCAATTTCATATAGAGCAGTTCTTTAAATTTGTGAAACTTCCCAAGAAAGTGACAAAATCATAAACAGTTAATTTTTTGCATCAAATTATCGTTAAATTCCCCAACCCATTTCCTCACCAATTCATCACTTATTGCATTTTCACAGTAAACCTCACAATCTGCTGATGGATTCCAGCTGGTTTCACATTTCTTGAATTCAAAAAACAAATAACAAACTGTATTTCACAGTTCAATTGTCTTAAACATTTTAAACATTCACAACAAAATGCAAACAAACAATGCCTTCCCTGTAATGGGGTAAGCTAATGTATGAGGAAGCTCATAGTTCATGCCCACAGTCACGACTGAGGTGCTCTCACACCCATATTTGGAAACGGTACTTTGTGAACACGCCTCGTATATATGATGGCCGGTCATGTCACCTTTTATAGAACTAACATAATAAATTCCACCACAGCCTAGAACGAGAAGTATGTAACATCATGGAACATTCTAAAATAGCTGCCCGAATTGGGACTTAAGAGTAGACAGTTATAACCTCATTTTGAAGTAGCACTAATGTTCACGCAACATTCAATTTACAATTTGTCATTTGGTAAAATCAATTATTGTTTTAGTGAACCAAGATCACATATTACAATATATTACAATAATATTATGTTTGGCTTGTTCAGACTATGTTACATTACTTCACATAATTTTTTTTTTTTTTT
>CABFWB010006993.1:0-28266 GCA_902151455.1 Timema bartmani
GCTGTTATGAGCAGCAGTTGAGAGTCATTAGTATACAGCTCTTATAGCTTTATTCTTCTATAGCGTTGTCTCTTTATTACATTTGTTGTGGGGTTTTATTCCCTGATAATCTTACTGAGCTCTATTTTTTTTATATATGAAGTGCTTTATACTGGCAACGACTGTTTCTGGTGTACCTGAGCTTTTCTCTTTGTGGGAGCTGCTCCCTCTTTAGTCTAATCTTATGTTGGGCTTTCCTGATTACGATCAGGCCTCTCATATGCCTATTTGAAATAACTAAATAGGCCCTAATTTAGCCAAGTTTGTTTTGGTTAGTATGTTTACTATAGTTATCACCTAATTGTTTTAGTTAAGATTATGTAGCTATTATGTACTAATGGCTCTGTAATGGTCTATCATTCGACAAGTTGTCTGTGTACCATGCTAATAAGCAACTCTGTACCGGTAGTATATCTTCTTAAATAGGCATTGTTGTTAATTGTTCACAGTAATCACAGTCCTACAGTCTTGTTAGGTTATTGATTCAGACGAAAATAACCTCATATTTTTAAACTTTTATGTATTGTAATCTCATCTCACATCTCTTGTAAAGTAAACAAGCTTCATTCAAACTGTTTTCTATATTATCTAAACACCCATCCTGTCCTAGTCTACCACTAGACAGTTGTAGGCAGGGCTAGGAGTTTTCAAGTTATAGCATCTCATGATGCAGGATTTCTAGGTAATAGCAAGTTATAACATTTCATGATGCGGGAATGTATCATTGACATCTGAGTGATTAACTTTTATTCATTTTACTTTGATGAAACATTAACAAGAAACTTAGATTATGTATATACTGATAACTTTGTTGTAGGTGCTAAAGTCAAAGTCAAAATCCCACCCTTTATTTTATCCACCAGTTCTTTATTCTAGCCTATTTTACACTTACTAAAATAACTCTAAAGTGTGTGCCCGCAAGCCAACTATACCGACCAAGCGGCCGCCGCCATCACTAATCAAATATTAAATCCAAGGCTCATTAGACACTTAAGCAGCTGTTTAACAGAACACAAAGTCTCTCTATCATTTGAATGTATATTTAAGGCCTGATGTAAAACTAATGGTATCCTGTCACAACAATAATTGATCTCACTTCCATGTTTCTGAATAAACACAGGTCCACTTGCTTTACTTATTGTAAGACAACACTTTTAAAGCTGACCTCTCAATGCTCAGGGATGATTGCAATTGTGAAGGCCCAGCTGATAAAACTGTTTCTGTATTTATATAAATATTATATTGTACATTGTAATTGTGACCTCCCTAGTATATTACCAAGATACACCCTCTAAATAGGAATAATGATATGAGGAGGGAAACTTTCATAAATAATAAACAAAGACAATAATTAAATTTAGTTAGTTTAGTTGAGGAAAACATATTACCAATTTCTGTGGCCATCTATAAGATAACAATATTGTGAGGTATTATAGGAATTAATTAACACAATAACAAACAGTCCATTAACAACAGCAACAATGATGTGGGTAATTATAGATCATGTTTATAGGCCATACCCCAGGCATAATGTAACTTTCCTATGATTAGTTTCATATTGGTTTTCATAGAAACATTTATTTACATTTACAATAAGAATAAGAATATTATGTGAGCATCATGGCATCACAAGATTAACATGAGGGCCAGAAAACGGGGGATTTTAATACCTTGTCGCAAAGACCCATTAATTTCATACTCAAACACAAAAACCAAAAGTGAATGATCCTATTTCTTGATAGCTTCTTGATAGATCAAATGCATCGCCTATATACTGTGTGTAATTCAAAGTTTAGATGGTTGTACAGTGTTTATTTTATAACACATTTACACAGGGACACAAATAATACATAAAACATTAAATATGGGGAAAAGGTAGTCAGAAAAAATTGTAAAATGTTGTCTAAAAACTCTGGAAAAATCAGTAATAGAAGTTTAATATCCAGAGCATACTGCACCAGCATGCAGCTGCCATGTGCAATCAGAAAATGTATTAAGTTTATAAACATAACAAAAAATTATGTAAAGCAAAATTAAAGCAAAAGAGATTTTGGAAAATAAAAAAACAAAATTTAAGAATGTATATGAAATTGCTTTAGCCCCTTTGTAGCCTGGCAACCCTGACCTCAATAAGGATGGTTGGAAGGATTCTCAGCAAGAGGAATAAGGAGGATGTATCAGTGATTGGAGAGTATGCCTAGAACAAGAGAGGAGATGATAACTATGTTTAGAACAAGGGAGGAGATGATAACTATGTCTAGAACAAGGGAGGAAATGATAACTATGTCTAGAACAAGGGAGGAGATGATAACTATGTCTAGAACAAGGGAGGAGATGATAACTATGTCTAGAACAAGGGAGGAAATGGTAACTATGTCTAGAACAACGGAGGAGATGGTAATTAGATGTTTCTCACCATTGGCTGTGCATGCACCCTCCAACCAATGTCATATCAGCCACAACATGGGCTGTGGGAAGTAGTCACATATTAAAAAAAATCTCCAGTTCTAGTTGCATGTGTAAAATCAAGCCAGGTACTGCTATGTTTAGTAAAAAACAACATAATTTGATTGTTTTAGTCTTCTATGAGCCTGTTCCAAGAACTGGATGAGCGCATCAACTATGTTGCAGCCAAGGTAATTCACCTGGGGGACCAGCTAGAAAGCGTGAACACCCCGCGCGCCAGAGCCGTCGAAGCCCAGAAGTTGATGAACTATTTTGCAGAGTTCCTCAGCCCAGGACCTCTTTTGGCCCAAATATTTACAGACAAGGGACAGGTCTGTATTTATAATATATTTTTTAATACATATTATTCTTGTTACTGTATTTTTGGGCACTTCAGATATTCGGGGGTCGGGGCAGAACTGTGATCATCCTCATGGATTCAGATGGGTTGTATTCAGTCTTTAAACTTAAATTAAATACTGAAATCTAGCTATAAAAATAAATATAATATTTGTCGATATAAGCTAACCTCAAGGTCTTGACTGACTATGAAAACAGCTTGAGGTTCAACAGGTAAGCTACCAGAAATCACTGTTGACACAGTTTTTAGTAAATTTAGGGCTATAATGTTTTATCCCCTTACACCCTCATAAATGAATTATAAGTAGTAAAGACTTGGTATTGTCTCTACTTATTCACAGAAATTAGGTGAAATATGTTTGTTTATCGTGCAATTTAGGTACAATATGAATAAAGGTAACATTAAACAACCTCACAAAACAAAACATTCGGAGATAGACAAAGATATCCCTCCAAGTACAGCTTCAAGGAGAGTTAAAATAAGCCAATTAAAATCAATGGAGGGGATGACAATTTTTTGCAAACTGTTGCATCTTATAATGTATCCCAGATCATTGCTAAAACAAAACGTTACAAAGATGGTGAAGTGATAAACACAGACCCCGCCTCCTTTTTGTACACAGGTGTGATGGCAATGTCTGTACATGCTACAATGAGAGTTTATATGTGATACAGTACATTTTTAGTTTATGTAGCTTGCAAAATAATTTGAAATATTTAAAGTAACTACTCTATTAAATGAGTTTGGCAATTTTAGGTTTAATGCCTCTCTCTCGTTTTGAACTGAATGGTCAATATTGGGGGAAATTAGGGTTTGAATCCTGGTCGGTTGAACTCGTGTTTTTCTCTAAATGGTTTCACACTCTCCTCAATGCAAATGTTCATGTATTTACTCTAAAATTCTACCTTCATCCTTATCCCACATATCCTTAACGAGTACGTAGTTGAGCACTGTTGCTTGGATCCTATTTTCAGTCTAAGTCTCGGTCTGAAGATACCCAATATAATTTATTAAGTAGCAATAAGTATTCACCATTCATCATTGCCATACGCCATAAATAGGGATCAAACAAAATGTGTCCTAACGGTTCAATCATAATATTTTTTAAGAAGATTAAATGTTCTTGGGTTATGGATAAAGCCATATTCGACTTTGTAAAATGATTTGAATGTTTAGTACAGCCGTGTATACAGTAAAATGTGTGCAAATTGTTCACAGATTGACGAAGCAGCGGACATAATTCAGAAGTTGCACCTCATTGCTCAGGAATTACCTTCAGGAAAGTAAGTTATTTTAAATTTACATTTGCTATTTTAATATTTATTGAATATTATTTCACTGTTAATATTTGACTGTCACAGATTTGAAAAAGCTAAAAAGAAGATTGCTTCCAAGTATGACGAGATAGAGAGGTCATTAATTGAAGAGTTTGTGAAAGCACACAGATCAGCTGACATTGGCAGAATGAAGGAAATAGCAACCATCTTGTCTCATTTCAAAGGCTACTCTCAATGTGTGGACGCTTTCATCGAGCAGAGCCAGATGGTAAATAGTTGGTTTTTATGTCATTTCATATTTTAAAATAATACAAACATGTGTAAATATTTACTTCTTTATATCATTTTTGACTTCACTAATACCTGGATCTGAAACTAGTGGTTTGGCAGCATGGATTTCGACGCCTCACGCAATTCAAATCCTTCATGGACATTTGAAATATGCCTGAGGTGGTCGTTCCATCTACTCAAAACCTCGCTTGTATCTGCCATCATGTTACCATTCTCATCTTTCACTGAATTGACCCTAGCCTTATAACTGTTCTTATATACTTAAGACTCAAATAGCCGAAGCTATTATATTTGTTTTAGTACGGATTTAGCCGCATCTATTTATCATATTCTGAAAATTGAAAAATGACACCTTGACCTGGACTGTTAACACCTAAAAAAAAGTTCCCTGGTGTTGTTATTTTTGATATTTTGTTCTATTTCGCTAACTTTATCTTTCATCTCTTTTTGTTTCTGAATATGACACTGACCGTCCTTCTTGCACTGCTAAATGTGCTTATGCTCAATTAGCCAAGACTTTCTAACCAATGTAGTTTTGCTTTCCTTCTCGCTTCTATTAATTTTGAACATTCGTTGTCAAACCACGGTTTCTTCCTACTCTTTTTTTCAGAGACTTACACCACTCTTTGCTGCATTTCTAATATTATTTCTGACAACTTCCCACTGTTTCTCTGGGTTTATGGTTTCCTACTTATCCTTTGAACACTCCAGGGCTGTAAACCTCTTAAAAGTTAACTTTCCCGGCTGATTTCCCTAAGCTTTATTACTGACAGACGTTCCCTAAGTTTTGCTACTACCAAGTAATGGTCTGAATCGCAATCTGCGCCCTTGTATGACGTGACATCCAGTAGACTCGTATGATATCTTTTATCTATCAGCAAGTGATATATTTGATTATGAGTAATCCTATCTGGGGAAGTCCAAGTATATGAGGGGGTATCAAAAAGTTTCAAGACTGGTTCTTTAAAATGGAAATAAATTACCTGATTTAAATTTGGCCACTATCTCATTCAAATTATGCAGCGATACACTGATTCCAGCACTCTTTCCACTTTTGGAAAACTCCCTGGGAGCCTTTGTCTCGAAGCGTGCACAACACTGCCTGCGATTCACGCTTGATTTTGTTCACGGTGTCGAACCGGTGACCCTTGAGCTTTAACTTAATCTTCGGGAAGAGGAAGAAGTCTCCTGGGGCCAAATCCGGTGAGTACGGGGGGCGAGGAACGATGATTATGTTGTTGCACCCAATAAACTCACGCGTTTTCATCGCTGTGTGTGCGGGTGCATTGTCATGTTGGAACAACCAATTGCCCGCACTCCACACTTCTGCTCTTTTCCGCTGAATGTCCTCCCTCAGATGCCTCAGAACATGACAGTAGAACTTGGTGTTGATGATCTGACCCTCGGGAACAAATTCATGGTGCACAATCCTGTGAATGTCGAAGAAGACAATGAGCATGCACTTGGTCGTGTTCCTGACCTGCCTTACCTTCTTCGTTCTTGGAGATCTGGGGCTCTTCCACTGAGAAGACTGTTGTTTGTTATTCGGGTCGTAACCCTGGATCCAACTCTCGTCTCCATTGATGATCCTCAACATGGAGGTTGGGTCTTCCAGGGCATGTTGGTGGAGTTCCTGACAGACTTAGTCACGATGCTCCGTCTGTTTGGGGGTCAGAAGCCTGGGTACGAACTTGGCGGCAATGCAGTGCATGTTAAAAACGGACGTGAAGATTGTCTGCACTAATCTGTATGACACATTCACAATGTCAGAAATATCCTTAATGGTCATCTGGTGATCCTCATGCACAAGTTGCCTAACTCTCTCCACAATTTCCAGGTTTTTTCTCGTGCTCTGACCTCTCTTTGTATTCCAGTGACTTTCTGCCACTCCTGAAGTACGAGTGCCATTCAGAACACACCGGATGGCTCATAGCTTCATTACCATAAGCCTGCTGCATCCTTTGGAAAGTCCTTATTTCAAATTTTTGGAGTAAAACATAGAAGTTGATGTTTGCTCTCTGCTCAAGTTTGCGGTCCATAATAAAATTGCAAATACACCTGTGCACGTCGTCAAATAAACGTGTGTAACAGAGCCACTGGTCTTCACAGAATAATGCCACTTGTCGTACTGACAGATGAATGTCACAGTTCGCCACACCAGCGCACACATCCCCATGCTGTACTCTGTTTTCATTTTACAGAACCATACTTGAAACTTTTTGATACCCTCTCGTATTTATAAATATCCTTATGCAAGTACTTTTCACAATAAGATTATTTGAAAACCTTATTTCAATATCATTACTGACCTCATGCAAGCTTTTCCTTTCTTTTGTAGGCCTAAAGAATTAAAGCCATCTATCACAATTTTCATGTTATATTATGAGATCTGGTCAAATAAGTGTTCTAGCTCTTCATATAAACTATTCTTTATTAGGTCATCTTTGTCTTCCATAGGACAATGTACATTTATTATGACCATATTAATCCTCCTCCCTGCTACCACTGTACTTGACATCCTATTATTAGTGAGTTTTATGTCCTTAACTGCTGACAAACTCTTTCTGTGCCTAAACCATGTGTTTCATTTCCTCCATTAAGAAACATGTATTTGCCTGATTCTACCCTATCTCCTGACCATCTAACCTCTTGTATAGCCATTTAACCTACTCACTTCACCAATCATTGATTGTAGCACCCCTGGCTTCTAATGTTATACGGCACAATCCTAATCTCTTTCCTAGCTTTACTAGCCCATAACTCCCCTGAAGTACTCCCCACCTGGAGATCCGATCGGAGGACCATTTTATCTCCAGAATATTTTACCTCGGGAACAGCCATGGCAAAGTTTTGGGTGTTTCTTGAAGGAATTATATTTTTTACGGTGTGAGCTCATCATGCCCACACCCGACCTCAAAACTAGAGGACTACCCTTATTGGCTGTCCGCGACTGCTTACTCAATAGATTCCTACTATCCTTCATATTTGAAGGCTGTATCCTCTATCCGCAGCCTGAGGACGCATTTTACCGTGGATCATAGGGACCAGCAAAACAGCAAAGTTGATGCTAAGTTTAAAATTTTATTTTTTTAAGTTTTGCAACCCACTTCATTCTTCTTTTGTGTTATGTCATTAAATAAATATCTTATCATTTGTAAAAAATGAAGTCCAAATACAAAGAAACAACACTAACACATATTTACTAACACTTCAAATATTTAAATGCAGTGTGACATCTTCCTCAGGAAGTTTTATATTAAACAGGAAGTTGACTTTAGTGATGCCAATGTAGTTTTTAAAGGAATAAAACTTCTCTTATGGTTTAAAATTTATCTTTATATGATACTATTGTTATATGCTAGTGTTGCAACATGGTTGAAATCAAGCATAGTAGTTTTCTAGACGTAGGGATCCATAGATGTGCCAGTTCCCATATTCTTGAATGAGACATATTTCCCATATTCTTGAATGAGGCATATTGCATTGGGTTCTTTTACAAAATTCTACCAAATCTACCACAGAGTGCTCAAAATTAACATCTCTTGGAAGGGAAATCTAAAAAAACACATGGCTTGGTCACTTAAATGAGTAAGTTGTTGAACTCGCTGAGATGCCCATTAATCATTTGTTGTTCTTCTAGGGAGCATTCGCAGGAAAGGATGTTTTCAGAGATGTCATTCCACTGTGTGAGAAGAATTTTGCTGTTATGAAAGAAGTATTTAGTAATCCAGACCAAGTCATGGCAAAATATGTTTTGAACATTTATCATTTAAAACTTCAGGTAGGTTTTATCATCCCTATAATTTGTTCAAGTGGTTTGTTTTAGAGAAATATAATTTTAAGAAATAAATGTAGAGAATACCTGTGTGTGCGGGCCATAACTACCATTTGTCTACCAGTGCTGTGCATGGTGGGTATTTCACAGTGCTGTGCATGGCGAGTGTCTCACAATGATTGTGAGTAATGAATGTATCACAGCGGTTGTGAGTAATGAGTGTATCACAGCGGGGTGAGGACAAAGACCCACAACTTCTCAAGTCATACCGACCTCTCTGCTTACTAAGCACTCTGGGTAAACTGCAAGAGAAATTTTATGGGAATGCCTGCTTAGGCATAGAAATCAAATAGGCATCCACCAACAGCATTATGCTTTTAGAAGGATCAAGTCTACCGAGGATGCAATCTGTAGGGCAATGGAGATGATCGACTCCGCGTCAGAGAGGTATGTGGTAGGTATTTCCATGGACATCTCGGGGGCCTTTGACTATTTTGTTCAACAGTCTGAGGAGCATACAGTGTCCAGGAAGCTTGTATAAAAGCTTCAAGGATTACTGTAGAAACAGATACGCAACCCTGAGTTGTCCTAGAGCAAAAGTTCAGAAGGTTCTAACCAAAGGATACCAACAGGGATCGGTCTGTGAACAGATCTTTTGGGACATCGGACTGGAACCCAGTTTGACAGTGTTGGGGACATTACCTGAGACACATGCATACAACCTGTTGATAGTGGTGTAAGGTAGCACTAGGATAAATATAGAAGAAAAGTGCAACCAGGTGCTAGAGGGACTAGACTCCTGGTGTAAAAGTGTCAAACTAAAAATAGCACCTGCGAAGATCAGGTTAATGTTGTTCAGGGAAAGGCTAACTCAAAATCCAAGCATAAAGGTAGACTGTAATATAATCAGCAGAAGTCATATGGTCAGATATCTGGGAGTAACACAGGGCGAGAACAGGAACTTGACGGCACATTTGGAGGGGGTGGTGGGCAAAGCCCTAAAGGATAGCATAGGTCAATGGAGATTTCACTTTCCAATGCAGATAATTAAGACATGCCACCAAACAATATATCTCTCCATTGTTGGCTATGGAGCTTGTATATGGGCCCACAGACTGAACAATGTGGTGCCGGCTAGAGCAATCCAGGGGCTTCAGAGGAATGTCCTATCGAGGCTGTCGGGATCCTACCGAACTGTGGCGTCGATTGCACTGATCCTCACCCTAGGTGTGTATGGCTGTTTGATCTCCTGACTAGCAAGAAAGGAGTCGGGTACTGGTTGAGGACTAACAACTTAAAAAAGTGAAACTATTAACCTCCCTGGAGGTTAACACTGCTGGGGAAGCAGAAGTAGCATTGTTAGCAGAGTGGTAGAGACGCTGGGAGGGAAGTGAAACTGGGAGGAGGACTTTTCAACTGTTTCCAAATGTTGTGGAAAACTTGAGAATGAGCACCTTCTACCATCCCAAGGTCTGATCCACTTTATAACAGGGAAAGGGCCTTATCCGACATTCTTAAGGAAACAAGGATTAGTTGATTTCGGTGAATGTCTGTGCGGACAGGAGGGAGAGCGGAGGTAGCATGTGATCTTAGAGTGTGTTCGTACCCAAGAGGACAGAAGAACATACCAAATGGGGATACAAGGAAGGCATGTAGGGCATGTACTGAGTCCCCCAGTCCTGTGGAAGCTCCTGAATACCATTGTATCGGAATTGCCGGAGGGAGATAGAAACGATCACTTAGCAATACATAATGAGGCAAGACAAAGAAGACTAGGACAAGACAGATATGAGCAACATAACGATACAGATGACGATGATAACACTGATGATGACACATCGAGCGATGCTGGACCAACACCAGTGAAGACCTACTAGCTGACAACTCGGAATAGGAATGGGGGTTGTAAATCTGGGCAAAAGCGTAAGCAACCCCTTGATTTGGATAAACAATTATCTGCCAGGATGTGGCAGATACGAGCCTTGGAAGCTGGAGTGCCAGGTTGGCTGATGGGTTCTGAAGGATGCGGGGGTTTCCCTAGCCGAAAAATAACCTAGAAATGTGATAACACTTAGACACAAGAGGGACCTTAAGCCAGTTGATCTCGTTCCTTGGCAACAAGAGAACAGGATTATGACAGTTAGGCCTTCTGTGTCAAGATGGAAGAATGCGGCTGTCTGGCAGCCCCCTGATTACCATCGCGTTGAGACTAGGGATCCCAGCGATCCAACATTCTACTAGTATTAAGTTTAAATTAAATTAAATTAGGGTAGAGGATTTAGAGTAGGTAATTAGGGTAAGGAATTTTAATAAATAAAGTGGTGGAACTAATTAGTAGACAGAGCTCTAACTCCGACTCGAACTCCACCTCTCCAAGTGGCGGATAGTGGGATACTCGCCACCGTCGGCTATCTTGGTGACCCAGTGGTCAGTGGGATGACTGGCGAGGGAGGGTACCGGGGGCGTTAAATACCCGGGTCAGACCAACTAGAACGATAGGATGGTTAGAATTTCTTATAAAAGGTAGATTTAGGTCCTTAGCCTGTTTATCATAAATAGTTTGAAAAAGATAGTACTGTAACAGAATAGAAGGAAGTGTAAACCATATGTAGAATGAAACTGTTCGGATTTAAAGTAATAAGATACAGAGCTAAATAAACAAGGGGGAGGGGGTGGGGCCAAGGAGGGAGCCGCCCCTATGAAAATTCCAAAGTTTTGAATGATAATATTAATTATGTTTTAGTAATTTGGTTTATTAATCTATTTTTCATTATTTGACTCTGCAATCCTATCTCCAAAGTTAAAATCTTGTTAGATCCTCTAGGATTCCTTCCAATCCTATCTCCAGAAGTTTAAAGCTTGTTAGATCCCCTAGGATTCCTTCCAAAAACTTTGTTTTCCTTGTTGATCCAGGACACTTTAATTTTCAACTGTAACAAATGTAATTGTTTCTTTAGGGTTTTTTTTCTAATAAAAACTATGCCATCTCTAAGTATTGTGTAATATTTTACAAACAACCAATTGGAAAACGAAATCACAGAACTCTTAGAAGTTTGGTTACAAGGCCTTTAAAACTATTCTAAATAATTATTTTCCGGCCATGTATGTTGAGGCTACCATATCAAAAGTCATGAAATGGTAGAAAAATGTTAACGTTTCACAAAAGTTAAGGCTATGAAGGTTTCACACCAGATTATTTCTGGTGCCGACATGAATTAAAGATCTGCCACTGTCCAATAAAATTGACTTTGGAAACTTTCACACCAATTAACTTAATGAGAATGATGTAGTATTCTGTGTTATATTGGGGTTTTGTGCAAGCTATGGAGACCGTCCTCAAAACATATCTGGAGAGTGGAGCTAACAACAAACTGAACTAACAACAAGATGCAGGAATTGAATCAAGAAAAGATGGTGGAACATACTAATAAGCCTACCTTTGGAGCTTTTTATATCCTAGCAGAGGCGATCTCATATGTAGTTATGACTGAACCTCTGTCCCTTTACATGCAGTACAAAATAGATGTTCACCCTTATGTTGGGCCATCAATCGAGTGGTCATTCAGGATTGTCCAAGAGAAAAGAGAGATAGAGCAGGCCGACACTTTGTTATAATGAGTAGAACTTGGGTTTTATTTGTGTTTATTGAATAGTACTTTGGCAAAATGTGATGGTAGTCTATGGGAAAAGAATGATTAAAATTAAATCAACTTATTGTCAGTAGTCTAAGATCAGTTAATTGGTCCAATTCGGCCCTCCCGGCAAAGGTCCATCCTTACGGCTCGATTACAGCACCAACGTTCGACCATGGCTGCACATCAAGTCCAAACAACATACAGTAGAGAGTCGATTATCCGAACCAATAGGGACCAAGGGTAGTTCGGATAATCAAATTGTTCTGATAATTAAACACAAAACAAAATTTCAGTTTTATATCTTAATTAACGCTAAGAGTAATTACAAGAGTAAAACAATATAGGAAACAACTATGGCAATAAAAATACAATAAACATTGCAAAACATATTTTATTATTAAATTTTTCAACTTGATACATAGTAGTCCTATAATATAGCATACCATAATTAATTACTGTATTATACATAAAAAATTCTAGACAAAGTTTGTTTCTGAAGTGAACAGTTAAGATAAGTTAATTTAAGCATCATACGATCGGGCGTGGTGCGCAAGGTCATTTCACTGCGCCACCGCCGCCACGCGGGCTTTTTACTATCTCGCATGTCGTTCATTTGCCATGTTACATTATTTAAAACAGGCGTTTGGTTGGTTGACGTTTTGGATAATTAAAGTTCGGATAATCGACACTCTACTATAGTTACTTTTACACATTGTCCGCAGACTCTAACTAGAGTATTCAAAAGACTTATCAAACATGACAGTAACAAGAACAAGGTGAGTCAAAAACGAACAAACAACAAGAACAAGAAGCTTCTGCACTTCACTATTTAACAGTTGAAAGGAGAGTGCTTCCTCTTTGTTGTTTTGTCCAAAGACTAACTCAAATGAAAACCAGGTCCTTTGGCGGGGAAAGACTAATGTCATTGTTGCGCTAAACTAAGGCTGACTAAGCCAAGCTCATTTGACTAATGTTTATTTATACTGGTACTATAGTGTTTATATTACACAATTATGAATTAGATTAGACATGAAACATGTGTAGGAGCTTACAATTGATTATAGACTAAAATAGGAACAGTCACATAGGTTGGTGTGATTATAAACTAAAATAGGAACAGTCACATAGGTTGTATATTCCTATTATGCATGCCAAGAGACTGCTAAGCTGCAGTTTTGTAAGCTCACTTTGTCAAAACATTGAACACTGCTTCAAAAGTATTCTCTGTCACACTACCTTCATGCAATTAACTATACCCTGGTTTTTATAGGAAGCTCACTATCAAACACCAACATTGATTGGAAGTCACTCAAATTTGGCATTCTAGAAATATCTCTTAATTGATTTATTAATTACTAGCAGAAGTAGCCGGCATATATAATTCCAGCTTCAAGGTACACATTTTCATGCACAGGAGCTACTAATTTTAAAATTCTAGACCTCTGCGTGCGGTAGATATCACGTAACACTTATGACAGACAGACACATAAACTAATTGTTTTATTAATATAGATAGATAAAGATCATCTAGAAAGTTATCAAAAGCCTGGATCCCTGTGAACATGTACACTCTGTGGTTTATGTTCTTCAGGCTATGGTCACCAAAGCAGATGAATTATACAAGATAATGTGGCAGCATCCACAATTGAAGAATATTTTAAAAGGACTATATTTATTCCTTTCCAGGGCCATATCACACAACATCACAGAGATAAATTTCCAACAAGTAGATGCCTATCTGCTTTCTAAAAAAAAATCATTTCTAATTGATAAGTCAATACTGAATTAGAGTTAAATAATGTTGTTAATAAATTATATGCCACTACGCTTCCCAACACAAGTACATCTTTGGTTGAGCTCACCACTTGGAAAGTACGGTGGGTGAGAATGAATGATTAAGACAGAATGTAGACTGCTATTGAAGCCCTTGTGCAGTGTAACGTGTATTTATTTTTCTGAATTGAGTTCTCTTACAATTTAAGCCACTCTTACTTTATCGACAGTGGCCCATATAATGATACAGTTAAAGTTGTATGTATCAAACACAACTGGAAATAATGTACTTCTCAGCATACATCGCAATATTCCTATGGAAACTTTGGAAGGTGCTTAGCAATGATATCAAGATAAGAGAGTTTTCTTGTTTAAGGATCCACATTGAAGATTCTTTTACACAAAATTCAAAGCTAAAGTTTAAATGTTACTTAATAATTGTGACAATTATTAAAGCAGAAACCCGATTCGGTGGCACTAGTTTCGTGTTGAGCTAGACTGCCGAGGACGGGGAGATTGAGGTTTGAATCTCGATCGGATAAACTGGGGGGAGTCCTAAATGGTTTTCCACTCTCCCTCCATACAAATGTGGGTTCACTTCCTCTTAATTTAACCTTCCTGATTTCTAACCCATTAGCATGATTAATACTTAGGTGTATAACCCGAATGGGTAGTAAGACGCAGTGCTAAATAAATTAAAGCAGAATACAAATAATGGTGTATAGCCCTCTGTAAAGTTTTATACTTATTTTACGATTCACTAGTCCTGTGTCAAACAAAAAAACACTTTTAAATAAAACTGTTATTTTTCAGAGTTTAGTATTATCTTAACATGAGTATGTCCTAAAGTTGAAATGACGCCCATGATTGAAAGAATGTTTCCTATGAAGCCGAGTTGTTGGTTTACTCATGTAGGTATTTATTTGCTCACTCTAGAAGCACATTGAGAGCAGTTTGTTGGACAGGACTGATGCAGATAAATACCTCAAGAGTTTATATGATCTTTACTCAAGGTTAGTACAACTTTTCACAACTAATATATATTCTAGTAAGACTAGCTTTATATTCATACTTAGCACATAGCGTATAGTGCACAATTCATAAGAAAATTTAACGGTTTATAATGAAACGTAGTGTATAACATCTTACTTATATCACTTGTCTTTTATTAATAGAAACGGGCCTAACCTCTTTTCACTATTAGATAAAATCTCTGAGAATACTTAAAGGGTTAATTTGAAAAACAATATTCATTAAACCGTAATGTTTGAAACTTGAATTGAATTAAATTGAATTTAAGTTTTTTCTGTACTCTTAAATCAAACTCGATTTTTATTTGGTTCCGATTTTATTATGAATATTATAGTAGCCCTAATTCTCAGAAACAGAAGGAAAATGTCACATAACTCCCCGATTTCAATCATAGGAAAGTAACATTTCTCCTTTATTTTTATTAATAATAATTGACTTTAAAACAAAGAAAATTCGTGAATAATAAACAAGTATGTCTACTACACGACATTTAAATTTTAAGACGAATATAGTAGCTAATTATTTTTGTCTGCTTGTATACTGGCGTTTAATTGGCTGTATCCTCTCCTGACATTCTCATTGGCTGAAATACAATGCGTATATATATTACACTCCATGTATAACATATAAGAAGTTAGAGTTGGATCAACTTTATTCATTGTACACTATGCACTATTCACTGTGTATCGAGTATAGAAATATTGTATTTCAACTTCTTGCACACTATTGGCCATACAATATATTATGCATGAATATAAACCCAGCCTTAGTTACCTACAGGTGTCCTAGTCCATCATAGATTTGAATTATTACAACCATAAAACATTGTCAATAACTGTGATAGTGTGATTTCCCAAGCTTGTATGTAGCTGTTGTTTTATTTCTTGTATGTTTATACTGTATTCCATGCTCTGCCTAAGAGCCGAGGCTAAGTACAAGCAACATTAGGTTAAGTTTAGGAATGGTACCCTTGAATCATCATTATTATCGCTCTCCAGCTCCAGTTGCTGGAGTTGTTTAACCTCTGTACAGTTCTCCATCTTGGACTTGGCTCCACTTCACACCTCTGCTCATCACATCCATCTCTTCCTTGGTCTTCCTCTGGGTCTCGTGACCAAACCATTTCGGGCGAGACTTGACTATCTTTTCACATAGTGGTTATTTTATTCTTGTTCTTGTGTAATTTCACATCTTGTCCTGGCTTGTCTTCTCTTTCGTGGTTCTCAAGAACTTCATTTCTGCACTAGTATTGTGCTCAGGTTTCAGTTTGAGTTGGTTCATGTTTCTAGAGTATGGGCTGTAATGTTGTACAAGGTGGTTATATGTATGCACTTGGCGATAAAAGTGTGCTCCTGTTTGTGACTTGTGTGTCAGGTCTCTTATCAGCATTGGTTATGCTCCTGTTTGTGACCTGTGTGTCAGGTCTCTTATCAGCATTGGTTATGCTCCTGTTTGTGACCTGTGTGTCAGGTCTCTTATCATCATTGGTTATGCTCCTGTTTGTGACCTGTGCGTCAGGTCTCTTATCATCATTGGTTATGCTCCTGTTTGTGACCTGTGCGTCAGGTCTCTTATCATCATTGGTTATGCTCCCAAGGTACTTGAAATGCTCGCCTTCCTCCAATTTAGTTTCTTCTAGGTATAAAGTTATTGCTCTTTTTTCCTTAGAAACTGACATTGCTACAGTTTTTGATTTGCTGACTTTGAAACTTAACTCTTTGAATTGTGTGTTCCATGCTTCCAGAGCTTTTTTTTTTTTACTTCTGCTTCTGTTCCTTCCCGGAGTACTATGTCATCTGCAAAGGCTTCAACGTTGAAATCTTGCTTGAGCTCTTTTTTTTTTTATTTCAACTCTTTTCATTATTTGATCGCTGACTGTGATGAACAGTAATGGTGAAAATGCACTGCATTGTTGCACACCTTTGCTCGTTTTAAACCACTCCGAGTTTCCGTTCCTTAAGTAAACACAACACCTAAATACTTCTTAAGGTTATTCAAGATTCGAGGATTCCAGAAAATATTGAATTTAATATAAAAACAATTTATTTTTGAGTGGCTCAAAAAGTGGAACTAATGGGTCGAGTTTGCTTTATCAGGTTTTTATTGCAAGAAGAGTTTTTGCACTCAAAGTCTAGCAACATTTGTTTTCTTTTAAGTTTTTGATCCACGAGTTTAATTCAGCTACTCAAGAGACGACTATCATAATAATTGCTAAGTTGTGTTAGACTAATTATTTTGTGTTTGTTTTCAGAACAGTGAAGCTATCAAATGATCTGTTACATTTTGACATGGGGAGTGATAACACTTTCCTCAGCAAGTTGACCAGAAATATCTTCCAGAAGTATTTGGATTCCTACATAAGGTGAGTACGTGTTTATAATTCAAATCACAGTCTGTGCCTCTACCATGATTTATCACAGTCTGTGCCTCTACCATGATTTATCACAGTCTGTGCCTCTACCATGATTTATCACAGTCTGTGCCTCTACCATGATTTATCACAGTCTGTGCCTCTACCATGATTTATCACAGTCTGTGCCTCTACCATGATTTATCACAGTCTGTGCCTCTACCATGATTTATCACAGTCTGTGCCTCTACCATGATTTATCACAGTCTGTGCCTCTACCATGATTTATCACAGTCTGTGCCTCTACCATGATTTATCACAGTCTGTGCCTCTACCATGATTTATCACAGTCTGTGCCTCTACCATGATTTATCACAGTCTGTGCCTCTACCATGATTTATCACAGTCTGTGCCTCTACCATGATTTATCACAGTCTGTGCCTCTACCATGATTTATCACAGTCTGTGCCTCTACCATGATTTATCACAGTCTGTGCCTCTACCATGATTTATCACAGTCTGTGCCTCTACCATGATTTATCACAGTCTGTGCCTCTACCATGATTTATCACAGTCTGTGCCTCTACCATGATTTATCACAGTCTGTGCCTCTACCATGATTTATCACAGTCTGTGCCTCTACCATGATTTATCACAGTCTGTGCCTCTACCATGATTTATCACAGTCTGTGCCTCTACCATGATTTATCACAGTCTGTGCCTCTACCATGATTTATCACAGTCTGTGCCTCTACCATGATTTATCACAGTCTGTGCCTCTACCATGATTTATCACAGTCTGTGCCTCTACCATGATTTATCACAGTCTGTGCCTCTACCATGATTTATCACAGTCTGTGCCTCTACCATGATTTATCACAGTCTGTGCCTCTACCATGATTTATCACAGTCTGTGCCTCTACCATGATTTATCACAGTCTGTGCCTCTACCATGATTTATCACAGTCTGTGCCTCTACCATGATTTATCACAGTCTGTGCCTCTACCATGATTTATCACAGTCTGTGCCTCTACCATGATTTATCACAGTCTGTGCCTCTACCATGATTTAGGGATGTTCGGTCTTGGATCCATCTTTATGAAAATAAATTCCTTAGATTGATTCAAAGATCTCAATCTGATTCACGAATTGATTCATTCTTTGGTGATTTCTAAAAGATTGAATCTAAAAATTGTAAGGAAACAAAACATATACACAAACATATTGATTGGCCGAAGGAAATGTTTTATTCGCTATGAAGAACATTTTTTAACATTTTGGCAATGCTGGGCCACAAATTAGTATGTAATTATATTTCTATAAAGAAAACCTCTTTTCGCTTTATGAGGTAGTTAATTGTATTATATCTGGAAGAAGGTACAGGAAAGGTGGATAGAAACATATAAAAGGAACAAACACAATATGGCTTTTACAATGAAAAGAAGAACACAGTTCACACTTTACATTGCTGCCACTGGACAAAGAGGTAATGACTGCCTCTTAAAGAAAATCTGTCATCACCGCCCAATCCCCCGACCCAGGTTTCATTCTATCGGAACTCATCAGGGAGGAGTGTGAAACGCGCAACACAACTTCCTAAAAGAGGAAACAAAAAAACACAGAAGGGAGAAAATGAGAAATTGTAAAGAATGATAGGACACATAGATAGGAACATGTAGAAGGTATAACATAATAACATAAAGGACAAACACAGGAAAAGGACAATTATATGTTCCTATCTATGTGTCCTATCATTCTTTAGAATTTTCCATTTCCTTCCCTTTTGTATATTTTTTGTTTCCTCTTTTAGAAAGTTGCGTTGCGCGTTTCACACTCTCTCCTGATGAGTTCCGATAGAATGAAACCTGGGTCGGGGGATTGGGCGGTGACGACAGATTTTCTTTAAGAGGCAACCATTACCTCTTTGTCCAGTGGCAGCCATGTAAAATGTGAACTGTGTTCTTCTTTTCATTGTAAAAGCCATATTCTGTTTGTTCCTTTTATATGTTTCTATCCACCTTTCCTATACCTTCTTTCAAATATTTAATTATATTATGATTTATAATTTATAACATTAATAGGCACATAGTTAATGTTAAAGGATGTTTTCCTGAAATATTAACTAGTAATAAAACTAATTAAAATGGGTTTTTAAAGACATTAAATGAAACACAAAGATATCCTCTAAAGGTGTCGGTCATATTGTGTTGACTTTCTAATACCAAAGCTTGTTTTATAATTTGCTGGCATGTCATTTTTTTTTAAAAACATCACAGCCAATCCTCATATGTGCATATATTCTCTTGCTGATGCCTTGGTTGTGGAAACCTTTTTAAAGCTCGTTTCTGGTCATTATTTGTCATTTTGTAATCTTAGGACATAATTTTCTGGTTTTGATTCAATTTTTAGGAATCTAGTCATTTATGTTAAATGCATAGCTACTCAAATGTTTTCATCACACAGTTATTATCGGAAATAGAAGATAATGCAGACAGTGAACTTTATACCTTGTTTGCTTGTCTGGTGATAGGTCTGCGTTGGGAGGGGATAGCTAACACTTCTGAGTTATTTGTAAAGCGGTGTTTGGTTTTGTCGTCTGCATTCATTACAAGTTTTTGTTCATATTTTTAGTTAATTTTTTAGAATTTTATTTTATTTTATAGGTGACAGTTTTTTATCATTCCTAGATAATCAAAGTCCACACCCTGGTGATAACAATAATTGAATGTATGCCTAGGCTTAATTTATCATATAAACATTATTTATACTATAGTAATAGTTTAAATCGACTATCTATCACCAGTTACATCATCATCATCATCATCAACAACTGTTTCCAGCCTGTGGCCAGGTCACTTTGGTAAAATGCCTCCATCTTCCTCTAGCCTTCCACCATTCTTCCTCCTATAATTTCTTCCATTCCTCTTCTCTTAATTGTACACTTTCTATTATCTGCTCCTCCCATCTCTTTCTTAGCATCCTCCCATCCTCATTACATGCCCATACCATCTCAGTCTTGCTTCCTCTACTATCTCATGTACTCCCTGTACTCCTACTCTTTGTTTGTGCTGCATGTGTGACATTGGGTACAACACTTCTCTTCTCCATAGCAGGCCTCTTACACACCAGTTGATTAGATTAAGCATAATAGGCTAATATAACCTTATTTTAAAAGGCTCAGTTTAGTTTTATTTTCATAAAATAGACCCATTCATATTTGAAAGAGGGTTAAAGCAACCTCTTTTTGTATGACTCAATGTACTCAACCTTTTGACTGGATCAATACAAGATTTCTTGATCTAGATCGATCCAGAGAATTGATTTAAGGTCTGTGAATCAAGCATACTTTCCATGGTTTCTCATTGAAACAATCAAGTTTACTTGCTAAGCTTTATATTCTCCACCAAATGGGTACTAACACTCAATCAAAATGTAACTTAAGGGTGGATAGTAAGATGATAAGAAAAGGATTTTAACATTTCTTGGTTTAATATAATTGTAATTAAAATCCAACTTTCATGAAAAATAATTTACTTACAAGCATTGTTCTTATTTACTATTTATTTTGTTGGTTACATTGAAGGTTATCATTTTTTTAGAGCATGAATGTTTTAACATTAAATTAGTTGATACCCTTATAATTTATTTATATATTATGGTCCTGGCCTGCATATGTTGCGATGTTTTTTTCTCTCATTACATCCTTCTGAAAACTGCACTGGCATTATTTTAGCTGTAGATTGCTACAGAGGTGTATTTTGTAGCAGGCTGGAAGTGTAATTATGGGAATAACTGTCAATGTCAGAACAAAGCAGGCGGGTGAATAAGTCAGTGGTTGAATGGTCTAAGGTAGGGAGACCTTTTTTACAAATACAGACCCACAATGGCATGCCCAGAATGTCCCCATACCCTCTTCGCCAGACTGTTGAAATCATCGTCACCGGTCCTACTAGGTACCAGTACAACTTCAATACCTTGGTTTTACTTAATATATGAATAGCAAGGAACAGAACAAACAAAAGAAAATTTTAGGATTTTATCATATTGATTTATAGAAAAATCAAATCACTAATACACCATTCATATTGATAACAGTGGTATTTTATTATAATATAACATTAAAAAAAAATAGTTTAGCGGTTGAGTCCCACACCTCTTGTCTAAGATATCACTCACACAATAGACTCGACTGTTCACAACTGGGATATTGAGGTTCAAATTTCAGACAGCTGTACTAAGGGTGTTCTACATTTACAAAAAGTGAAAAACTTATAAAATATACACAACACTTTTAAATTAAAAGTTGTACTACTGCCTTATAGTAATAATATTTGAAAAGGGGATCATCAGAGGTAATTTCTACCACGTTTCAGACAAATGTAATACTTACTTACTCTGTCACAAGGAACTCGATGGAACATTACCACACTTACATATTTCACCTATCCCATGTTAATCTCTAATTTTATTTATTCAAATCATGTTTTATCATAGTCTAGAATTACTTCCTTCAGCTGGATTACACATTTGGAAGGAGTGTTGACACTTATATTTCATTCACAAGTAATCGAGCTTCTTTTAAAATTCGTTTTATTTCAGCTAAACTCTGTTATGTTATTTTAAACATAATATATTTTGCCTAATGCATAAGATTCCGAAAATTATAAAAATTAAATCTTTTTAAAATTTAATAATGGTTGCTAAATGCTAATTAACTAAGGCGTCGATCTACATTTATAAAAAGTCACATATTTGGTCACGCTGTAGAGATTACCAAATTGAAAATGATTTAGAATCTATGAAAAATAAATATTTGCGATTGAAATTAAATTAGGAATAAGGAAATAAATCAACACATTTTAAGGAATTGTGAACAATATAAAATTTCTTATTTAAAAAAAGTGGATTATTCACAAAATCTTAAAATTATTATGTGATCATATTTTTTTCAGAAGAAGAAAAATCCACGATTTTCTTTACATAAATCTTTCCAACATATTTTCTCAATCTTTCAAGTAACCCAACCATTTGTTTACAAATACATATTTATATTTGTTTGTTTCCAGTGTTGAAAGCAAGTGCTTGAAAGAGAAGAGTGTCTCTGTTTTACACAAGTACTACAGCTTGAAGAACCATCAGAAGAAACCAACTCAAGCTGGAGGGTAAGGGGAGTTGTGCATTGGAACATTTTTGGGAAAAAAACAACTGTTTCAAATTGTTTCTCTCTCTCTCTCTATATATATATATTACTAAATCAAACACTTGCAATTAACAGGTTTGGAAAATGTATTAAATTGCTCAATACAATCTACTGAATACTTTATAAACTATTAAATATTTACTACTACACATAATAATTATATTTTTAAATAGCATTTTGTTTTTGTTTATTTAATTTTTATCATACTGTGCTAAGGTTTTAAATGTATTTCACATTAATGGTGGATTTGCTCTGAATCGTTAGATATTTGATTCTTGCCTGTAGGAGGTCGAGGTTTTTAAAAGAGCTTGAGCCACATCTCATGGTGTTCATAGTTTTCAAACATCACTTCACTTAATACATTTTTGCACGGATATACCAAATCTGACATGCTCGACTACAGGTGATTTTAGCGGTCATTTTAACCCTTTGAGTGCCAACGTCGCTCAGAGCGATGCACGAAATATCTGCTAAACTTGCCAGCGTCGCTCACAGCGATTCCATGTTTTCGAGCTCTTAGTTCAGTATTAAGTCAACAGATAGGGTAGATTTTATTTCCACTGCATTCTCATATGTTCAAGCTACTTTTATTTGTCTTTGCGATATATCGAACCTGAAAATTATTTTATAACTGTTTACTTTATGAGTTTTATCTTTGGCCTTGTTTGTAAACATGGCTACTAAGAGGAAAGCTGTGATTCAAGACACAGAAATATTTGCAATATTTATTGACAGCTCAACCCAGAGTGATCAATTTGTTTGTGATTCTGAAAGCAGTGATTCTGAATTTGTAAATAATGAAACTGAACAGGAATTTTATTATAGTTAAAGTGAAAAATCGGAACAAGTAGGAGTGACAGCTGTCATTGATAACACGAGTATGAATACTAGTTATTCCTAAAGGGATGAAATAAATCTTGAAGATCAGGATAATCCACCCCAACCTCTTCATATCTATGCAAAAGTACCAGGTTTGAAGTCCCCTCACAGTCCCCTTCTGATTCCAACCCAATTATTTATTTTAGACTATTTTACTATAACCCTGCTAAAGTTGATCCTCACTGAAACAGCTTCTATGCATAACTAAATTTTAGTGTAAAATCTAAAGTTAGTTTTTTTTGTAAATCTTGTCATTTACTCAGTTTTTTATGTTCTTTTCAGTGATGTATTCTATTTCAAGCTATTTAAATTTTCAATGCTTAAAAATTAATGTTAATTAAAACAATAAAAAATTATTTTTTTAATATCTTGGCTAGTGATTTTTTTATTATATTTAAAAATTAAAAAAGTATATGTATAATTATATCATCGCATTGGCAAGAATGTTAGCTAGTTTATGTAAAAATTTGAGTGCAATAAGTTCAAAGACTAATGAGTTATTAAAATTTAGACAAACTCCTGCATTTTTCAGGAAAATAGCTTGGCACTTTTAGCACATTTTTTGGTCATTTCTCTTGGCACTCAAAGGGTTAACTAACATTTTATCTCATTTTTAAACCTCCACAAAGACGCATCTCCAGCACTCGGACACTACTGTCAAATAAGAATATATGTTTCACTAAGGTCACAGGTCATGGAAAGATAAGGAAGCTCACCTAGTCTTAGTACCATCAAGTTTGTTCAATTTGCTTTGCTGGCGAGGTTGTCAATCGACATTCGAATCTTAGCTCTACGTACTGAGGGTGTTTTTTCCTAAATTACTTATTATCTTTCTTCATGTAAATGAGGGCACATTTAGTCTAAATTCCTCCCTCAACACTATTAAAATGTGAAAAGATCGGCTGGCTAGTACGATGTGGTGCAAACATAAATATATATTTAAAATAATTGTATGGTTAACTTTCTAATATCCGTCTGGGCTAGTCGCATATTTACTCAAATGAGAAAGGAATAAATAAGGTATAATATCTGGGCATCAACTAGCAATACTGGAAATATACTTTATTTTATTTTTAATACTGGAAATACTGGAATTTTGAATCAGATACTGTACAAATACTGAGCCTCTTCACATTAAGTGAAATGTTGTCTACGGCAGTTTACATCAACATTTTGATACCCCTAATATTTAAATACTTTTTTCAAAAGTTAGCTTGCAAATATGGCTAAACTATAATCATTTTATTGTATTTCATTTGATGAGAGCATAAATACTTTGGCTCAGAAGACCCAAATGGAAATTGTTGTTCGCTTCTGGAGTGAAAATGAAAATTCATACAAGATATTTAACATCTTGCCTTTTAGGTCATGCAACAGCTCAAGATATGTTAATGAACTTTATACCTGCACTAAAAGAAGAGAGTTTGAATCTTAAAAAAATTCTTCAAGTTTCCATGGGTGGGCCAAATGTAAACCTAAAATTTTTTAAATGATCTCAAAAGTTACTTGAAGAAAGATTCTCCACAAGATCCTGAGTTTCTGAAATTTGGAACTTGTTCTTCACATATTATCCATGGTGCTTACAAAACTGCACGTCATGCTAATTCTAGTTGGGCTATCAACCTATTTTTGCCCTCATTATATTATTTAAGAAGGAGCTTTACAAAAGACGGAGCAGCATACAACCTGCATTACATCCACTAAACTAAAGGTTAATCTTTCAAAACATTTATCTCAACTACCATGAATGATGATAAAATATTTACTATCAAAATTTACTATCCAAATTTAAATAAAAACTTCTAGTAATTTGATAAAAAATTATATAGTAATTAATACACATGTTTGAGCTTCAAACGATGGAATTAGAAGGAAATTTAAAATTTCACTGACTAGATGCACAGCGCAAATAGCTTACGCTCCCAACGGTATAATCACATCTTTTTTTTATTAATTAACTGAATATAAACACTTTTAAACTATTTTAATGAATTGTATTGTATGTATTGCCCTTCTCTTCTTGCAAAGAGCCCATTAAGAACGTTGCATTGTTGCCTCTCAGAGAGCCGAAGGAAGTTTGTAAGTCTTTCATTGATCTTTACCTGGAGGGTAACAGACCAACCGGGGCAAGAAACATTGTTCAGTGCAATTTGTTAATGTAGTGAGATGATTAATTTTGAATTTATTTTAAATAGTGTAAAAAATTGGAGAAATCATCCTGACTATATAAAAAAAAAATTAAATTAAAAAAACTACAAGGGACTCAACAGAAAGGAAATCTACTTTACTTTATCTAAGATATTTCTATAGTAAAATAAAATATTTTATTCATTAGAATACTAAGCATATGTTAATATTAATATCAGTGATTAAATATGTGGAGGGAAGCCAAGAGAAGATGGTTTGGTTAGAGAGAGCGAAACATTGATCAAGCTCATTCACTTCAGTGATCACAAGGGCCAAAAGCGCGAGTATCATGTCTTCCGATGATTAGGGGATGGGGTTTGGACCCCAGCGGTTATATATAGGTGGCTTATCCGAAATTGTTTCCCACTCTCCCTTTACACAAATGCTGTATACACTTTATATAGATTATACTTTTTACATCCTTGTCCCATTAGTGTAACGGGTGGCAACATGCAGAGAAAAGCGAGAAAAAACAACATTAAATGTCGGGAAAAGCAGGGAATTTAATTAAAATTAGCAAAAAAACTTGGAATTTAAATACTTGACTTAAAAAATAATTTTAAAGCTTTTAACATGTATTTTTTAAATTGGTAATCAATGTGGTCAAATTAATAAATGTTAAAATCCGAGGAAGACCAGAAAAAAATTGTGGCAGAAAAAGTCTGGTTTGAAAAACCTGGAAAGTCATGGAATTTTACAAGTAGGCTAATGATTTGTAGATACACTGTGTAAATATGCAGACAATTTGAATGAGTTGTGGGATGTGAAGTTTGTAAATAATTTATACTTACTGCAGTACCAAGGTAGATCCCAACCTCCTGGGTTACATTTTGGAGTGTAAGTAAACCCATTTAACAACCCTGCCGGCATTTACAAGATATAAAATACAGGCTTAGTTAGTTCTAATTTATGAAGCCTAATAACATCCCTTGAAATTATATATTCGGGTCGTAATGTATCAAAAATTCACAATTTCTATTTTTAAAATATAATATGCATTAATGAATATATTAACTTAATAAAAATATATAATATAGGCCTTATTATTTATAGGCTATATAAAGTTTGTGAATTTATCTAATGTGGATTGATTTGGTTCTAACCATTTACTAATCATGCCCCACATCTAGAAACTTGTTTAAGCTATCTGCATCTTTACAAAAATTGAGTACATTAGCTGTAAACAAGGAAGGTATATTCCAGTGGTAGTATAATCGCATTTACATAGAGTGGGAGTGAGATACAATTCTAGATAGCCACTCTCAGTATATAGAGTCAAGATTTGAGCCCTGACCTTGTTATCGATGGGTCAGACAAGATGAACTGACACCTTTGTTAGCATGATTCATTGTTGTGATAAATTGAATGTTTATGTTCGTAATGTGAGGGCTCCTTAACTTCCTTAACCATTTTTAGAATAAAAAGAGGTGAATTATTTATATATATAATATATATAATGTATATTATATATATGATAAAATGCGGTGCTTACATATAATTATATAGTAGCACCGTGTTTTCCTACCTGTTCAGGACATACGAATATGTAGATGTAGTAATTATGCTAGTGAATTAGGAAGGTTGAATTTAAAGTGTACTCGTTCTGCGTCCTTAGAGGACAGGGGGAGAACGTACAAACTAACAATAAAAATATACCAGAGTGACCCATATGAACAATACACAAATAATATTTATATGAATTTTATCCAGCCGGGTCGCTTCACATACCTAAGTTTTAAAAAAAGGAATAGTTATTAAATGGCAAGAGGTAATTTTTTTAATGCGACAACATCAGTAACGTTTTGGGTGGAATGACACATCAAAGATAAATCAGAGGTGAACGATTTGAATATAATTTATTTAAATGAGTAATATAGAGGTTTAAACAATACAATATATATATATATATTTATATTTATTAAATAATTATTAACTTTAATACTGCATCAATATGATATGTATATTCGTCAAATAAATTATTATTACTGTTACTATGAAGAACAACCTTAACTATCCGAGGAATGCAAAAGAGAGTTCAACTGCATTTAATAATCATCAAAAATTATTATTCAGAAATCTTCATTGGAAATATACAAACAGCAGAGCCTCATTCAATCTTTCTAATCTTTAATTTTAAACATTAATAACAACGATTTCAATATATAGAAACTCATAATAAAGAGTTAAGAAAAATTCAATGGATACGCAATAGACAAAGATTGCATCAACAACCCAGATTATTTAATATATGAATATATATATAAAAATCTATCCCCTTTAACCAAGAATTAATGTTAGTGCAGAGGGACTAATAAATTTTCATCTTTAGATATTGTAAATATTGTATTAAATAAGTATAAATTATTGACCAACAAGGAACAATTTATTTAAACTAAGTTGCCTTTAATATTAATTCTACTACACCATAAGGGCCAACATAGTCTTTTTTCGACATTTAAACTTATACGTCGTCACGTATTCTTTAAATTTTAAGTATATAGTTCTTAAAAAACAACAAACATGTAAATAAAAAAATTACAAAATCATTATTATAAATATGATTAACCAGTAAAGTTTCAGAATATTCAATGTCAAAATTTTTTACAAGAGGTAAATGCAATACTAATATTAGAAGTTTTGAAAATTAATATTTAAAGTCTTTCTGAAGAAATAACAATAGAGAACAGGGTTCAAGTTTTAAATCAATCAGAATCCATATTCTGAAAATTAATATCTTAGTATTTGAAGAAAGTTCAGAAGATTCAAAAGAAGAAACTAATTTTAATTCGATTTTAACCATGATTAACAAGATTTAATATGTTTATAAATATTTACACCAAAACAATAAATCTTGAACAGAATTGAGCAAAGCTTACATTTTCCAAGACAAGAAGTGTCCTCGGTGAGAATCCAAACAAGAGTAAAGTACAAGGAGAAAATCACCAGTTTATATTCAAACTGCAGCTCACCTTGAAACATCAAAGGAATAAGGAAGGGGAGGGAGCAACCAAGGTCATAGCC